>CABFKC020000039.1:77436-114505 GCA_901699155.2 Streptopelia turtur
AAGGCTTTTCCTTTGGTCAGTGTGAGTGTTTCGTGTTTTGGTTGTGGGTTTTATGTCAAGTGCTGTTGCTTTAACTGCAAGGCTCTGGTTTTCTGTAGAGTTGGAAATGCCTGTGAGTTCCTCACAACTCGTCCAGCTTCTTTCATTCACCTGGCAATGGTCACCAGTCACCTCAATGTCCCAGTCCCAATGTCCCAATGTTCCCTTGAGGGTGGCTGTTGTGTGGCACAACTGTCCTGGCTCTCCAGGCAGGTTGGGCACTGGGTTGGTGTCTGCATTGGGAGTTTTCCCCTTCCTGGGGTAAAAGGCTGTTGAGCAGAGACAGTTGTAGAGATTTGGGTCACAGAGGTTTGCAGCAATCCTGTCAAACTCTGAGCAGGATGAGCTTTGGAGCCCAGGAAAAACGGAGATGCTCTGAAGGATGTTTTGGAACAGTGGTGCGGTCACTGATAACAGTAACTGATAACAGGGAACTCCTTCTCACTGATGATGATGATAAACTAAACCTCTTTAATTTCATTCTTAACAGTCATTTCTGCTTTTCAAAACATCTACCACACCTCAGCAGTTGTGTCTTGAAAGAAGTTCTTAGAACAATGCTTTTTTCTCTCTGGTTTTTTTGTTTGTTTGTTTGTTTTGTTTTGTTTTGTTTTTTGTAATCATATAAAGAATACACCTCTTGGAAAGAATTAACACAAAATCATGCATCTTTCATGACTTTTCTCTTTTTTTTTTTCCCTGGTGTGAGGTATTGTTGGAATAGGAGAACAGTTTCTTTTTGAGACAAAGATGCCAATGAACAGATCCCAGGTCAGTGCAAAGGCCCAAAGGAAGCCAGAATCTTTATGTGTGTGCACTGACACACACTGCCACCTGCATTTCCAGTCTCTGCAGTCCCAACTGTGCAGCAGAGTATGGAGTTCCGAGCTCTCTTCATCTGCCCTGTGTGACACATGTAAAATGGAACTACCCCAGTCCAATGGTTGGTTTTGATTCCTTTCACAGCCTGAAGCACCACATGGGTCAGGAGACAAGCCAGGATGCCCAATGAGGACTCACATGCTCTGCTCTTCAAGTTTAGGTGTTCAGTAGCATCTCAGCAGACATGTCACGCTGATTCCTGGCTTCAAAGAGCTGGTCAAGAGCCTCGTCTCCGTTTCTGTAATGGTGGCTTTGATGCCTGACTGATGTGCAGACTCTGTACGTGGATACTCACACTTGTTGAACAACCTGTTCTGAAAGGGTTAATAAGATGAGCAGTTCTTTCTGGAAGGGTATTAGCATACCAAAAAAGAAGACCCTGCATTGGGGCAAAAGAAAAGGGATGCCAAAGTTGCTGTCACACCTGTTTAGAGGTACTTGTAAAGCAGCCCTGCACCTCATGTTAATTATTCCTGTGCTCGGAGAGAACCTGAGAGCTTTCTCTAAATTGAACACATGAACAGGATGAAAGGACAGCATCGTTTAGGCTGGATGGGACCTCGGGAGGTGTCTTGACCAACCTCCTGCTCACAGCAGGGTCAGACCAGATTGCTCAGGGCTTTATCCAAACACATCTTGGTCTCTTTCTGGGACAGAGTGGGTGCGCACTCCTGGGAAACAGCTTCCAGTGCTGGACTGTCCTCATGACTGGAAAGGTTCTCCCTTTCTGTAGCACCTTTCCAAGCCCAACCATACAGATTGTTTTATACACATCTACTTGCACACGGACACAGACCATAATATCCCACCTTGGACACAAGAATGCTAGAGGGTGACACTGCATGTCTTGATAACTTTCAGGTAACAGTCTGTCCATGTTCTCCCCACGTCCACAGCCCTGTCCTTTCCTCACAGAAAGCAAAGAGGATGGACAGGCACAACCTGCCCTGGGCAAACCCCGTCACCTTCTCTTCCAGACACCCAGATATGGGGTCCCAGTGGACATGCCCTGGGGCACAGCCCTTAGTTCCCCTGCTCACCCACTGGCCATTTTGAAAAGTGCATACACTGTGTGAGAGCTGCCAGTGGTCAGGGAGTCCCCCCAGTCTCCATGGGCTTTCCAGGATGGTGGAGAGTGGCCTCACTGTGACATGGTCCTGCTGTCCCAGCTCCTGGGTCTGCCCCTCCTGTCCCATAGACTGGGAAGGATGGTGATAGTTCCAGCGACCCCTGACTTGATCCCCATCCACTGCTGGTTGTTCTCCAGACTCCTGCCTTTAGTCACAGAGAATTGGGAAACAGCAATTTCTCAGAAGAAAGATTCTTCCACTCAGAGTGCTGGTAGGGAATGTATTTTGCCAGTAACTGGACACAATCATATATTTTACTATATATTTACCAAAGGTAAATATATTTTTTTTCCTTATGGTCACGTACAAAGACACATAACACAGGTCTGTTGAGATCACTGTTAACATGGCCATTTAAAAAGAGAACAGTTCAATTTACCTTTTTCTCCTTCTTCCCTCCATCAGACAAGAGCGGCCAACAGCTTCCAGCATGACTCACTCTGCGCCAAGAGTAGAAAGTGGCACTGACAGGCCATGGCAGTGGATTGTTTGGTGCCTTCGACTCTGTGTAAGACACCAGGATTATCTTTCTAATGCTGTAGGCTTTGGTAGGAGAGAAATCTAGAGAACACTTTTAAAAATGAGGGAAAAAAGAAACCAAAAGAACAATGTAGAATGAAGTAAACGCCTTGTTGCAACTGTAAGCATCAAACGTTGTTGGTGTTTTAATTCTCCTTTTTATGTTTTGAATACTTTAAACACCAGTGTTTTTCCATGAGATCAAAATGAGACTTTTCAGGATGTGAATCAAGAGCAAGAGGAGAACTACTGATCCTGCACTAGATTTGCCTTCTCAGCACTCTCTCTGTTATCTGTGCATCTGATCTCCCTCATCCTCCAGGTGTTTCCTCCTGCCCTGACTAAACTGACCATGTCTGCAGTCCCATTTCCAGCAGCTGATCTGCACACAACACTTGCCATTGCTCTCTGGGTTTCCCTTCCTCTTACTGTTTGATCACTCACACACTTGTCAACAATCCAGTTGCTGCTTTCAGCTTCAAGGAGTTAAAAGCTTCCTTGTCTTTCAGTAGTCTGTCTGTTCTGTCTTTAGCCAACTCCTTTATTGTGTTTATTTTATAATTTCCTTTGTGTCTAAAACATTTCTTGCATGGTTCTGCCTTGGAGAAGGTGAACCTCAGTGGTGGCAGCTTGTCCTTGGTGTACAGCTGAGGAGTGTGTTTTCTTTTAATCATGACTCTCATCAGTTGTATTTTGTGTGTTCAAGGGTAAAGCAAAGTCCCTCTTTGCTGTGTGCACTTGGGTCTCCAAGGAGAGCAGGTGGGAGCTGGTGCAAAGGAGCTGGCACATCCAGCTGCAGATGCAGTGAAGTCTGGGGTGAGGAAAAGGGATGCAAGGCCCAGGGGGCCAATGAGAGAAGCGATGGGGTTGGGGAGGTGAGGAGCAAGGTTGTCCACACGGTGTGAGACCTCAAGGGACAGCTTCTCCAGGCAGTCCAGACCTCCTTAGGAGAGACCCTGATCAACATCAGGTAATGCTGCAGTCACCTCTTTGCCAAACTGAAAAATACTGAACTATACCATTTAACCAAAAAAAGGCATTTTTATAAGAAGGTTTTTGAAATCTTTCCCCATAACTACACTAGGACACTTCTCTAATTAGCAGTACAGGACTAGAAGGAAATTACAAGAAGAGACATGGTTTGTTAGAGCTTTCTTGAGTGTAATGAGCCCCATGGTGCATTTGGTGCTGAGTCCTTGAACATTGCTCAGGTGCTGAGAGGAGATTGCACAAACCTTTCCAGAAGTCAAAGTCAGAAGGAAAAAGTACTAAGTTCCTTGAAGTATTAATGAGTTCCACTGAGGGCAAGTACCAGCAAAGCCTCCCCAGGGACTCGCTAGAGCAGAGAATTGGAGGCCATGATGGCAGATAAACAAAGGGAAACATGCAGCTGAGGTGCTGAGAAAACCCTGGTTTAGTTGGATGAAGCAGAGAGGCCAAGGCCTGACCCCCAGCCCCTGGGAAGGCAGATCCTGTCCCTCACACATTGCTCAGGGCTCTTCCTGGGCCAGGGGATGTGGGCTGTGTGGTGTGAGTGAAGGACAATGGGGTGACAGTTCCCAGCCTTCCTGGGGGTGTGCAGGAGGCCATGAGGTGCCCCAGTGCCTGAGCACAACACGTCTCCTCACAGGCCTTGGTGGCAGAGGTGATGGCCATAGCCAAGGGGACAAAGACTTGGGTTCTCCTGGTGACATCCAGCCTTGCCAGTGCCCTTTGCCATCTCCACCACAGGTAGTCCTACACTGTCCCTCAGCTGCTGCTGTTTCCCTGCAGGCTGTAGACACCCATCTTGCTTCCTCCCCTTGCTCTCACCCTGGTATTTCCATACATTGACTGATGTGTCTCCGATCTCATGCTCTGTTCCTTGAAACACAAGGACATGGACTGATCTCCTGCTCCTTCTGGATGATTTCTTATACCACAGCACTGCCCTTTGAGTGACATTTCTTCCTCCTCATGTCCAGTCTCCACCTTCTAATCTAGAACTGTGTGGCAGTGTTTCTCTGCTCTGCTGTAGAAAGGAGGACCCTGAAAACTACTGACCTGTCAGCCTCTTACCTGTGCCTGGAAGATCATGGCTCAGATCCTCCTAGAAGCTGTGCTAAGGCACAAGGAGGACAGGGAGGTGATTTGAGACAGCCAGCACAGCTTCAACCAAGGGCAAGTCCTGCCTAACTAACCTAGTGGCCTTCTACGATGGAGTAACTACATCAGTGGACAAAGGAAGGGCTATGGATGTCATCTATCTGGACTTCTGTAAAACCTTTGACATGGTCTCTCACAACATCCTTCTCTTTGATTTGGAGAGGTATGGATTTGATGGCTGGACTGTTCTGTGGGTGAGGAACTGTCTCAATGGTCACACCCAGAGAGTGGTGGTCAATGGCACAATGTCTGGATGGCCACTGGTGACAAGTGATGTCCCTCAGGGGTCCATACTGGGATCAGTACTGTTTAATATCTTCATCAATGACATAGTGGGATCAAGTGCAGCCTCAGCAAGTTTGCGGATGTCACCAAACTGAGCAGTGTTCCTGATATGTCTGAGGGACAGATGCCATCAAGAAGGACCAGGATAAGCACGAGAAGTGGACCCATATGAATCCCAGGAAAGACATGGATGTGTTGGAGAGGGGCCAGAGCAGGGTGACCGAGATGATCAGAGGGCTGGAACAGCTCTGCTGGGAGGACAGGCTGGGAGAGTTGGTGCAGTTCAGCCTGGGGAAGAGAAGGCTCCGGGGGGACCTTATTGCCACCTTTGTGTACTTAAAAGAAGACAATAAGAATGATGGGGACAGACTTCTGAGCAGGACATGTTGTGACAGGACAAGGGGTCATGGTTTTGAACTAGAAGGGGAGAGTTAAAGGTCAGACAAGAGGAAGACATTTTTTACAATGGGGAAGATGAAATAACAGCACCAATTGCCCAGCAAGGTGGTGGATGCCCCATCCCTGGAGACATCCCAGGCCAGGCTGGATGGGACTCTGAGCAACCTGAGGTGGTTGAATACGTGCCTGCTTATAGCAGGGGGTTGGACTAGATGGCCTTTCAAGCTCCATTGCAACACTCTCTATGATTCCATGATTCCTTCCTCCAAGGAAAGCTCCACCACCTGGGAAATGACCCTTCAAGCATAGAATCACAGGACCATACAATCATAGAATCATTTGAGTTGGAAGAGACCATTAAGATCATGGAGTCCAACCATAACCTAACTCTAGAACTAAACCATGTCCCTAAGAACTTCATCTATACATCTTTTAGACACCTCCAGGAGTGGTGACTCAACCACTTCCCTGGGCAGCCTGTTCCACTGCTTCACAAACTTTTCCATGAAGAAATGTTTCCTAATATCAATTCTGCACATTTTCTGGCACAAGCTGAGACCGTTTCCTTTCATCCTATCAGTTGCTACTCAGGAGAAGAGCAACACCCTCCATGCTACAACCTCTTCTCAGACAGTTGTAGAGAGCGAGAAGGTCTCCCCTCAGTCTCCTTTTCTCCAGGCTAAACACCCCTTGTCCCTCAGCTGCTCCTTACAAGTCTTGTGCTCCAGAGCCTCAACAGCCTTGTCCCTCTCCTCTGCACTCGCTCCAGCACCTCAAGGTCTTTTCAATAGTGAGGAGTCCAAAACTGAACCAAGGGTTTGAGTTGTGGCCTCACCAGCATCAAGTACAAGGGGACGATAACTGCCCTGTTTCTGGCCACTACTCTATTCTTGATACAAGCCAGGAGGCCATTGGCCTTTTTGGCCACCTGGGCACACACTGGCTCATGTTCAGCTGCTGTCAATCAACACCCCCAGATTTTACATCTCTGCACATATGGCACATATTTCTTCCGTTCCCTTGGGTTCTCTCATTGGTCACCAGTGAAAAGAGATCAGTGCCTTCCCTCCCTTCTCCCCCTGTGAAGAAGCTGTAGCCACCATGAGGTCTCCTTCGAGTCTTTTCTTCAGCTCTGATGCTCCGAAACCCCTTGGTTTGCTTTCTGAAGCAGAACAGAGAAGCCATGACCTCCAAGCAATGGGAAGGGGGATCCTGTCCCTCACACACGGCTCAGGGCTCTTCCTGGGACTGTGGGATGTGGGTGTGCAAGGCCCAGGGAAGGACAACACTGGGACAACAACAAGACACTAAAGAGCCCTTTATTTTGCGTAAAGACAAGGAGAACACGGCTCCTCATTTACACAGCCAGTGGTTATAACAGAAAAGCAGACAGAGAATTTAGAAATGGAATGACAACATTATCACAATAAAAAAACTACCAACAACAACAGAAAATCCAGATGACAGGCTGAGCCTGTAATTAGTTACACTAAAACTCCTATATAGAAGCAGATGGGCAGTTTATTGCTTCAGAAATCACTAAGATATGAGTTTCCTCAGGGCATCCTTGAGCTCCTGGTTCCTCATGCTGTAGATGAGGGGGTTCACTGCTGGAGGAACCACTGAATAGAGAACTGACACCACCAGGTCCAGCCATGAGGAGGAGATGGAGGGGGGCTTCAGGTGGGCAAACATGCCTGTGCTGACAAACAGGGAGACCACGGCCAGGTGAGGGAGGCAGGTGGAAAAGGCTTTGTGCCGTCCCTGCTCAGAGGGGATCCTCAGCACGGCCCTGAAGATCTGCACATAGGACACCACAATGAACACAAAACACCCAAATCCTATTAAGAGAGTAAATACAATAAGCCCAAGTTCCCTGAGGTAGGAGTGTGAGCAGGAGAGCTTGAGGATCTGGGGGATTTCACAGAAGAACTGGCCCAGGGCATTGCCCTTGCACAGGGGCAGTGAAAATGTATTGGCCGTGTCCAGCAGAGCATGGAGAAACCCAGTGGCCCAGGCAGCTGCTGCCATGTGGACACAAGCTCTGCTGCCCAGGAGGGTCCCGTAGTGCAGGGGTTTGCAGATGGCAACGTAGCGGTCGTACGACATGATGGTGAGGAGACAATATTCTGCTGCTATCAAGAATGCAAATGAAAAGAGCTGTGCAGCACATCCTATGTAAGAGATGGCTCTGGAATCCCAGAGGGAATCGGCCATGGATTTGGGGACAGTGGTGGAGATGGAGCCCAGGTCAAGGAGGGCGAGGTTGAGCAGGAAGAAGTACATGGGGGTGTGCAGGTGCTGGTCCCAGGCTATGGTGGTGATGATGAGGCCGTTGCCCAGGAGGGCAGCCAGGTAGATGCCCAGGAAGAGCCAGAAGTGCAAGAGCTGCAGCTCCCGTGTGTCTGTGAACGGCAGGAGGAGGAACTGGGTGGTGGAGCTGCTGTTGGACCTCTATGCATTGGGACTGTCCAAAGAGGAAAAGGTATAAATAAGTTAGGTAAGATTTCTCTGGGCAAAATACCTTCAATACTCATAAAAATCCACTAATCACCTTGGCCCTTTCAGGAAGACTTTGGCAGGTGTGTTTCATGAGCTGTGGCTGGTGCTGACTGATGGTGTCACTGGGAGCAGGGCCTCTGCTGTCGGCTGTGCAGGCGTCAGTACGGCCCTTCCACAATAGGTAAATAGGAACACGGGGTAATCTCAGTTTAAATCCGCTCATGATATTGAAGAGCTTTTCAGCATCGCCACTCCCATTTCACCACACTGCAGAGCAGAACTGTGGGGACTTGGTTTTGTTTCTTCTGTTCCAGTTTTCCCACCACATCTGAGGGGTGTTTTTGAGGCAGAAATGCTATTTCTGCTGCATACCAACTGACATCTTGAGGGTGCTAAGAGGCAAAGTGACTGTCAATGCAGAGTGAGGCCAGCTGTCTGTCCTTCACTCCTGGGCTGGTTTCTCCTTGATCTGGAGGACGATCACGTCCAGATGTTCCCCTGAGCAGAAACTGGCCACTGCTGAGAGCAGAGGAACCCAGTTTCCAAGGGCAGATCACCAAACCTCTTACCCACCTCACTGTACCTAAGGAGGATCTCAACTCTGCCCTTCCAGCCAGGGACACACACGGCTCACATACATACACTGGAATATACCATACACTCAGCTGCCCACATATGGTGATGAGCCGCACTGCCATGGCCTTAAAGCCAAAGCGTCTTCTCCATGGGACTGTGAGATAGCACAAGGATGTCATGGCAGAGCTGTTTGCTTCTAGAGCGCAGCCCACAGCTCAGCAGGAACCTCCAGGGAGAGTCAAATGTCCTAAATTTGGGCTGTCCTGAAAGGAGAATCCACTCATTTGCATTGCCCTGGACCTGCAAATTAGGAGATGTCTTGACACTTTACTCTGATGGATACCTCTGCATGGCAGGACCCACAGGACTGGTCTCTGAACTGCAGGTTAACCTGAACCCCACCCCAGAAACTCCAGTGATGAGAACAAGGTGAGCAAAGACAGGAGAGGAAAAGGACAGAAATGCCACAGAGCTGCTGCAGATGGAGCCAGGGGACAGACAGACAGTTGGGCGCTTGGTGATTTCTCCACTGGTGAAAACTTGAGGCCTTGTGAGTGAGGATCAGGGGAAAGGCCAGTAAAGGTGACATTGTGGTGGGAGATGAGAAACCTGCAGTCAGGGTGAGGAAGAGGATAGAGAATCTTCTCTAAGGATCTGAATTAAGTCCCTGGGTATAGAAGCCTGAGTCTCCCTGGGGACTGCAATGCCCCTGGCATTTTCTGGAATGGGAATATGGCAGCACACAAACAGTCCTGGTGGTTTCTGGAGTGTCTCAGGACATCTTAGCACAGCTGGAAGACTGGCCAACTAGGGTAATGCAAATCTGGATCTGACACTTCTGATCAAGGCAGAGCTGCTCAGTGATGTGAAAACTGTCTGTCATGGCCCTTAAACAGCAGAGTGCCACCTCTCAGGGTGGTGAGGAAGCAGAACAGAAGACTGCACATTCTGGACATTAGAGGAGCAGATTTTGACCTATTCTGGGGAGTTGTAGTAGGGATTCAGTTGTCAGTAGCACCAAAGGGTAGCAGAGCTCAGCACAGCTGGTCTTCAAGGACAGCATCATCCAAACAGAACATTTCTTTGTATAAATACAGAGGCAAAACCTAAAAGTGATTTCAAAATAATCATAACAAGCTGTTCCTACTTCAGGAATGCTTAAAGAAGTAAACAAAGATACTGATTGGACAGTGCTGAATATAGAAAGAGTGGGTGTAGATAAAACTGTGATATTCTATGTCCTTTTTGCCTCAGATTTCACCAGCAAGGTCTCCCAAACCTTTGTGCCTCAAGGTAAGACTCTGGAGAACAGCCAGTTGTGGACCAGAATCAAACCAAAGTCTACTTGCACAAAGTCAAACATTGCCAGTTCATAGGAAAACAGGTTACATCCAAGGGTGCTGAGTAAGTAAGACAATGTCACAGTGAGGCCACTCTCCATCATCTTTGAAAGGTCATGGAGACGGGGGGGACTCTGACACTGGCACAAAGCGAATGTTGCATGTGTCTTTCCAAAAGGTCCAGAGGATGAGCTGGGGACTAAAAGGATGCTCATCGTCACTTCGGATGAGGAACGTGTCCCAGAGCACGTTGTCTGGGATGGCATTTCTGGGTGTATGAAACAGCAGGTAACTGGGTTAACTCAGGGAATATGTACATCAGTTGTGGTCTAGCACTTGAAAAGCCTAATACCTAAAATCATCAATTAGTGATAAAATAAGACTATATGAATAAGTGTCCTAGATTTAAGGCATGAATCCTGTCTGCAATTGGTAACCTAAAGTCACATAAATCCTTTCAGTTTTAGTGCTGACACAACAAAGATAAGAACGGCTTGCAAAACAGTCACAAACTATGGACACTATTGACCTTGTAGTTTAGACATTTTGAGGCCCACACAATTAGTTGAGTCTGGCTTTAACACATATCTCAAGACTGTTGGATAAAGAGTCCTTCAGCTGAATGTTGCTGATTATAAACTTGGATTTTAATGAGGATTGAAGCCTAATGGCTACAAACCCTCAAGAAAAGAGGAGGCATTAATTATACTTAAAATCAGCAATTAGTAATAAGTTGATAAGAATAAGGGTGATAGATTTTAGGCACTTCTTAAATAAATAAGAATAAGGTTCACAGATTTTAGGTTTTAAGCACTTATTAGGCATGAAGTCACAAGAATGGTATATTTCAAGTTAAGCAGGAGGTGGGTAGGAGACCATGCCCTTGGTCTCAGAAAATAAGGTGACGACAGCAGCTGAAGCAGGTCACAAACCAAAAAACAAAGGAATGTAATGCATATGCAAAGGATTTCTTGGAAATGGAATGAAAATGTAGAATAAAACCTATGTCTGGGAATTGTTCGGGGTCCTCATTAGGCAGAGCGATCCTGTGCCTGAGTGATGTGCGTCGGTCTTTAAAGGGATGCTTGTTTCTAAAACCTTAAATTCTGCTTTCAGAAGTTTCTTCAAGTAGCCAGTTTTACAGTATCAGGACCTACCTGTTTAACCAGGACTGCTGGTAAACAGCCGAAAGTGGCTTGGTGGTTCACATCCCCCAGCTCCCCCAGTATCCTTGGATATATCCCATCTGGCCCAATAGACTTGGGGGTGTCTAAGTGGTGTAGCAGGTCACCAGTCATTTCCTCTTGGATTATTTGGGCTTCATTCTGCTCCCCATCCCTGTCTTCAGGCTCAGGGAGGGTGTGCACCTGAAGCACAACTGGTTCTACTACTAAAGGCTGAAACAAAGAAGGCATTCCACCTCTTTCCAGCTGTGTCATTTCTCCTGCCAAAATTAGATTTAGGTCCATAAATCACCATTTCATTGTCCCATCATTAGTCAGGACACCAAGAAAAGGTTGGCAGGGATCTCCTTTACCCCTGCTAAGGGAAGGCTTCCAGCTGAATCAATCGGAGTGCCTCATCCCGGGTTTATACTCCTGGGGATAGAAAGGGATTCAGAGGTAGCTATCTCTCATGCTTATGTTAAGGAAAGTTTCATCTCACAAGGTTTCCCAAATCAGATAGTCGAACGAGGATGCCAGAAATGCTTCTTAAATAAATAACTTATTTGTAAGCTATAGTGTAGATAACAGCTGAAGCTGAGGCCTCCAGAAGAGGGAACCCAAGCAAGGAAAACCCTGAGCAGTTTTACCCTTACAAGCCAAGCTTCCCACCCCTTCTGTGTGAATTCAGGTAAATTGTGAAATAAGAGTCTGGGATCTCCCTGTTCTTCATTGGATTCCTTCATTTTCCTGTCTCTGTGAACTCTATTAAAGCTCACAGTTTCCTCTGTGTATCTTGTATGACCTCTGGCAACCCAAATGTCAGCTGGTATTTGCATCTGAACATCTCATCCTGCCGTCTGTCTCAATTAGCATGGGAGTTGAGAAAAGAGGCTGACATGCAGGTGTTTGCATTGTGTGTCTCCTTTGTGCACCCCTGAACAGAGGCAAGAGGAATCCCACCTGCTGTGGGCTTGTGGGAAGGACGGATGGGACCTGTGTCTCCTTCAAATGCTGGGAACAGCAATGCAAGATGAGATGCCTCCACTGACTCTGCTGAATCCGTTTCCCCTGCATGGGTAAAGAAGATCCCTCCCTGTCTCTCTCTGGGTGTCCTGTGTAATAATAACACAAGAAAGGTGATTTTTAGATGTAACTTTGTCTCCGAGAGGGGAAATCATACTTTTAGAAATGTGTCTCCGGCCAGCTGAGAGAGGGAACATCAGTGGTGACTTCAGCCTGTTTCACAGCAGGTTCCCCTGGAGCCCCAGGGACACCTGGAGGGAGCCCAGAGGGCCAAGAGAAAGTGCTGCCTTGGGCCGCTCCTCTGCTGCTGAGCTGGGCTGGGCTCTGGGATGGAGGGAGCTCATGGCAACCAGGTAGCACTGTAAAGAGACAGCTCTGCCCAGGAGCAGCTCCTCTGCAAAGCGCAGCAGGGCTGAGGGCTCTGCCTGCAGCACCGAGCGGAGAGGAGTGAGGAAACAAGAGGTATAAGACAGTCTGGGGTGGGAGGGCAGAGGGGAGTTCACTTGGAGAAAAATCTTCATAGCCCTTAGCATGGTGAGTCTCTGGCTCCAGGGTAATGCAGCTCCAGTTCCTGGATTGATTTCCTAAAGTGAGCACATCCCACAGCCTATGGGATCTCTCATTAGGATGCTTGCAGTTTCTCCAGAGTAAAGAAAATGGACCTGCTTTGGGGCACAGCTGTTCTGCTGCACCTTCAGGGGGACAGGGCATGTTGGTGTCCTTCACCCAGGGACAGCTACAGATTGCAAAGGCAAGTATGCACCCGGGGTGCCCAGGGCTGTCCTGCAGAGCAGGGTCCCTGCACTCAGGGCTGTGCTGGGCAGGGACTCTGCCACCTGCAGGGTCAGCGCTCAGCCTGCCCGGGAGATCCCAACAACACTGAGGGGAGAAGCACCAGGTGGAAGGAGTGACCCCCACCAGGGCACGGGTCCTTCTGCTGTGGAGGGGGTGCTGCATGGGTCAGGGCTGCTCACAGCTCCAGATCACTCTAGGACATTTCCAACAGGACTTTTCAAGGGGAAGGTAAAGACAGGGATTACTGTAAAGCTAAGGAGCTTTTCTGAGTCAGTGTTTTCAATTTGCTTCTCCTGGGGAATTTGAGAAGAGAAATGGAAAAGGAGCTCTCATGCTTGAACAAGTCACTGGGACCACTGAGCTGTAACTTTGAGTGGTCATCAGCTTTGACAGGATCCTCCTAAAGTACCTTCTGCTACTCCTCTTCTATGGACAGCACCAGCGTCACCTTTGCTGCACCCAGCAGGGTTGTTCTAGCCTGCACTTCTCCACCTGCAAACAAGAAGATGTGCCCAGGGAGTTCCCTGCAAACAGGCAGGTGTCTGTAGGGCCAGGGTGAGGGCACAGTGGGTAGGATGGGGTCTGTGAGCACTGACAGGGAAGAGACACAGAACATGGAAACACCTCCCAGGAGGAAAATGTCCAGGAAGCAGAGATATGATCAGTGAATGAAAGGAAACCCAAACTAGAAATTTTGTGGAAGGGAGAACACAGAAAACTCTGTATGATCCCTTCCAGTGCAGAGCCCTCCTGTGAGCAGCCCCCTGGCCTCCTGTCCCACCCAGCAAAGCCTCTGCCCTCAGGGCCGGGGGCTCCAAGGCATGAAGCAGCTCCTGTGCAGCCAGAGCTGCAGTTCCTCTGCAGAGCACAGGGGCTGAGAGCAGCTGCCCGGCAGTGTTGGTGTCTGGGAGGTGGCTGCACAGCTGGGGAAGGGTGACGCTGTCTGAGTGCCCGGCTGCCTCTGCCCTGGCCTCTCTCACACCCACCCTCACCGCATTGTCCTTCTTGCTCCCCTGCTCTGGGTCACTGCTGTTGGGATCTTGTTCTTGCTGTCAGTCTCTCTGGGGATGGCAGTTTCAGCTGCAGAGTCACAGCCTGATCTTGTGGGTCCTTTCCTGCAGGTGTGTCCATGGGCACACGTGTCCCAGCTTTGCTCTGACCTGTGGGCTGTGGGCAATGGAGTCTGTGGGGCTGGGGAATGAGCTGTGTGTGTCCGGGGCTAGATGTTGGGTGCTGAGTTCTTAGGGAAGGGTGAGACCTGTCATGGTCTGAGGTGGATCCCTCTGCTCTCAGCAGTGCCTGGTGGCTTCTCAGGGTAACATGGGAGTGTGATCAGCCCCCATCTCAGAACGGTGCCAGCCCAGGGCAGCTGGAGCAGGACAGAGGGACAGAGCAGCTGCCCTCACTCTGCACTGACCCACAGACATCCTCTGGTCTCGCAGGACTCGCTCTGTTCTCCCTGAGTGCAGCAGAAATGCTGAGGGTTTCTGACACCCAAGAACACTCTGCAGTGTATATGGGGGGAGATGTAAAAATACCTCGAACTCTTAATCTACCTTCACCATCTCTTGTTCCTTATCACTGGGAGAGCAAGTACTGGCAGCCCTTCTGTATTAGCAGAACCAAGATAGTCCCCACCGTTCCTGTGTCCCCACTTCAGCCCAGCTGGGCTGACTTATCGAGAGCCCATGGGCAGAGGCCCTGCTCTTGGTTGCTCATTTTCCAGCACCGAACAGGGCTCCAGGCACAGTGCTGAAGAATGTTCTCCTAGAAAATCAAAAGGGTGTCTGTGTGTGACAGGGGAGGGTCTATGGGACTTGGTTTGATTTTTGTCAGAGAACTCTGCCCTGGATTCTCACTGTCTTTTTTTTCCTCATGACAGCGCCCCGTGCTCAGGAAAAGCAAATGTCCAACAGCAGCTCCATCACCCAGTTCCTCCTCCTGCCGTTCACAGACACACGGGACCTGCAGCTCTTGCACTTCTGGCTCTTCCTGGGCATCTACCTGGCTGCCCTCCTGGGCAACGGCCTCATCATCACCACCATAGCCTGGGACCAGCACCTGCACACCCCCATGTACTTCTTCCTGCTCAACCTCGCCCTCCTCGACCTGGGCTCCATCTCCACCACTGTCCCCAAATCCATGGCCAACTCTTTGTGGGATTCTAGGGTCATTTCCTATGCAGGGTGTGCTGCCCAGGTCTTCTTCGTATTTTTCTTGCTTGGTGCAGAGTATTGTCTCCTCACCATCATGTCGTATGACCGCTACGTTGCCATCTGCAAACCCCTGCACTACGGGACCCTCCTGGGCAGCAGAGCTTGTGTCCACATGGCAGCAGCTGCCTGGGCCACTGGGTTTCTCAATGCTCTGCTGCACACGGCCAATACATTTTCACTGCCCCTGTGCAAGGGCAATGCCCTGGGCCAGTTCTTCTGTGAAATGCCCCAGATCCTCAAGCTCTCCTGCTCACACTCCTACCTCAGGGAACTTGGGCTTCTTGTGGTCAGTGCCTGTTTAGCATTTGGCTGTTTTGTGTTCATTGTGGTATCCTATGTGCAGATCTTCAGGGCCGTGCTGAGGATCCCCTCTGAGCAGGGACGGCACAAAGCCTTTTCCACCTGCCTCCCTCACCTGGCCGTGGTCTCTCTGTTCATCAGCACTGGCTTGTTTACCTACCTGAAGCCCCCCTCCATCTCCTCCCCATCCCTGGACCTGGTGGTGTCAGTTCTGTACTCGGTGGTGCCTCCAGCAGTGAACCCCCTCATCTACAGCATGAGGAACCAGGAGCTCAAGGAAGCCATGAGGAAACTATTTCAACACTCACTCCTTCAGGTTAATAAGGTTCACTTTATTTCACTAGGGCTGCAATAGAAATAGCCAGGACTAACTTTTCTTCATATGTATCTCTGTTTTTCCATAGTGCTTTTGCTGGGCTTTGTTTTTTGGTTCATGTCTGTAATAATAAAATTCTTGACCTCCTATGTGTCTTTACTTGAACCAAAGACCTCATGTACATATGTATATGCTCTCCTTCGTTTTTTATAAACTCAATAAATAAAGCAGTTGAAAACATTTTGTCTCAGGTCCCATCTCTTCACTCTTCTCTGGGGCTGGGGGAGCAGCCCCAGGATGCAGGAGGGTCCAGGAGGCAAATGCTGCCCCATGGAGGAGCAGCCTCGGTGGCCTTGGGGCTGCTCATGGGTGCCCAGGTAGTCGCTCCCTCTCTGCTGCCTGTGACTCGAGGCTGCTGCTTCCCTGGAGCCGTGGCCAAGGGCAACAGCAGGACATGGCCATTTCAGTGCTGGTGTCTCCTCACAGAGACACCAGCTTTGTCAAACCTGCAGTGGAGCTGGAGCACAGGACTGATGTCAAGCTCAAGGAAGGTCTCGTGGAGAGCAGATACTGGTCCGCAGCCACGTCGCACACTGCCTACTGGTCATCTATGGATATCACTCTTTGCCTTCTAATCTTCATGTGCAAACATGACCAAGAACACACTGACACATCCAATTTATATACTCTTTGAATTTTGAACTGGGAATGGGGCAGGATGGGAAAGGCAATTTTAAAACAAATGGCTGTGCCCTTGGATTTGTGGGCCTCCTAAGGTCTCATGTAACTTGAGACAGTCCTGTTGTCCCTACAGTGGTATCCCTGAGGCTGCAGACAGGAGGAAGCCATGGGAACCACTTGATCAGAGCTGTGTCTGTGCAAACAGCACCATAAACCCAGGGGCTCCTCAGGGCAGGGCAGAAGACTGGACGCCTCTTCCAAAGCTGGTGTCAGGAATACAGCCCAGGTGCTGCTCCCTCAGGAGGACTCCTGTTCTTTTGGGGTTCTTGATGGATTCAGGGGGACAGGCTCAGAGTCCCAGGGGGATGTGTTAGGGACCAAGGACTGGACTAAGAGCTTCCTTCTTGTTTGCATATGTCAAGAAGACTGTAAAGATCTTGGACTTATCTGCCTGTTGCTGCCCCACCTGCAATAGGAATGATGGCAGATGTCTCCTGGAGAGGAACTGTGTGCACCCAGCAGAGCTCAGGGGATCTCCAGGGACAGCATGGGAGTAAACTTTGGAAGGAGGGGCAGGTTACTCAGGAGGAATGCAAGAATTCTGTGAGGTTATGGAGGGAGAGAACTAGAAGGGCCAAAGCCCAACCGGAGCTACACCTGGGTACTGCTGTAAAAGGCAACAAGAAAAGTTGCTATAAATGTATAATCAACAAGAGGAGGGCTAAGGGGAATCTTCATCCCATGATGGATGCAGAGGGAAACACAATGACAAAGGATGAGGAAAAGGCTGAGGAGCTAAATGCCTTCTTTGCCTCAGCCTTTAATAGTCAGAACAGTTGTGCTCCAGGTACCCACCCCCCTGAGCCAGAAGACAAAGATGGGGAGCAGAATGAAGCCCCAATAATCCAAGGGGAAATGGTTGGTGACCTGCTACACCACTTGGACACCCACAAGTCTATGGGGCCAGATGGGATACACCCAAGGGTGCTGAGGGAGCTGGCGGAGGTGATCACTGAGACACTTTCCATTATCTATCAGCAATCATGGCTAACTGGGGCGTCCCAGTTCACTGGAAGTTGACTAACATGACACCCGTCTAGAGGAAGGGCCAGAAAGACGATCTGGGGAACTACAGGCTTACCAGTCTAACCTAGGTGATGGGCAAGGTCATGGAGCAGATGATCTTGAGTAACATCACACAGCACATACAAGAGAAACATGTGATCAGGAACAGTCAACATGGGTTTAAGAAAGGCAGGTCCTGTTTGACCAACCTGATCTCCTTCTATGACAAGGTGACCCAA
This sequence comes from Streptopelia turtur, assembly GCA_901699155.2. Classification (NCBI taxonomy): domain Eukaryota; kingdom Metazoa; phylum Chordata; class Aves; order Columbiformes; family Columbidae; genus Streptopelia; species Streptopelia turtur. The sequence continues at coordinate 95,055 of CABFKC020000039.1, forward strand.
TTAGTGGATGAGGGAAAGGCTGTGGATGTTGTGTCCTTAGACTTCAGTAAAGCCTTTGACACCGTATCCCACAGCATCTCCTGGAGAAGCTGCAGCTCATGGCCTGGATGGTGTATCTGCGATGGGTAAAGACCTGGCTGGAGGGCCAACCAAGGAGATGTGGTGAACGGAGCCAAATCCAATTGGTGACAGGTCATGAGTGGTGTCTCCAGAGCTCAGTATTGAACTCAGTTCTATTTAATCTCTATCAATGATCTGGATGAGGGTATCGAGTGCACCCTCAGTAAGTTTGCAGATGACACCAGGTTGGGTGGGAGTGTTGATCTGCTGGAGAATGGGAAGGCCATGCAGAGGGATCTGGACCCGCTGGATCATTGGGCTGAGTCTGCAGTCTGAGTTTTAACAAGTTCTGGGTGCAGCACGTGGGTCACAACAACCCCAGGCAGCGCTACAGGCTCAGGGACGAGTGGCTGGAAAATTGCCTGGTGGAAAGGGATCTGGGGGTGTTGAAGGACAGTGGCTGAAGATGAGCCAGCGTGTGCCCATGTGGGCAAAAAGGCCACCAACATCCTGTCTTGTATCAGGAATGGTGTGGCCAGCAGAAATAGAGAAGTGATTGTGCCACTGTGCACAGCACTTGTGAGGTGGCAGCTTGAATCCTGTTTCCATTTTTGGGGCCCTCATCATAAGAAGGACATTGAGGCACTAGAGAGAGTGTGGAGGAAGCGACAAAGCTGCTGAGGGGCTGGAGCACAAGTGTGATGAGGAGCGTTTGAGGGAACTGGTGGGTTCAGATGGAGAACAGGAGGCTGAGGGGAAACCTTCTCTCTGTCCACAGCTGCCTGAAAGGAAGTTGGAACATGGAGGGTGTTGGTCCTTCTCCCAAGTAGCGAGTGATAGGACAAGAGGAAATGGCCTCAAGTTGTGCCAGGGAAGGTTCAGATAGGATATTAGGAAAAAATTCTTCCTGGAAAGGGCTGCCCAGGGCAGTGGTGGAGTCATCATTCCTGCTGGGCTTTAAAAGGCATTGAGACGAGGTTCTTAGGGACATGGTTTAGTGCTTGATTTAGGTTGTGGTTGGACTCAATGATCCTGAGGGTCTCTTCTAACTGAAATTATTCTATGATTTTATGATAGCAACCAGAAAATTCTTCTATCACATCTTTTAAGTGCTATTTACACATCTGACTCTTTACCTACAGTCCTGAAACTTATCTAATTAGGTGCACAAGTCTTGAATACCAGATGTAAATGATGAAAGTGACATGGTTCTGTCAGTCTGGTCTGATAACTGCCAGTCCCAGGCAAACACCTCAGGTACATGGGGGCTTCTCGAGGTTTGCATTGGGTGCTTATAGTGACACCATGGAGCTCAGCCTGAAAACCTGAGAACACCCCTCAAAACTGAAAAAACAAACCAAACCCAACAACAACAAGAAAAAAAAAAAACCACACTCTTTTTTTCATCAGAATAAATAATTCAGTATTTCCAATAAAATGTCAGGGCAATTCCTATCCTGCCAAAATAGGAATTTTCAGAATGTGTATGAACTGTGGGAGATGAAACATTGGCCTTTCCCTGTGCTTGCAGTGCCAGAACTCTGTCTATCACTACGTGTATTTAATCCCCTGGACATCCAGGAGTTTCCACCTGTCCTCACCCAGCTCACCATGTCTGAACTCATCTCTTCAGAAGCCTGGCTGGACATTTGCACTTTCCATCGCTCCCCAGAGGTTCTTCACCTCTCACTCTTGGCTCATTCAGAGCCTCTCAGCTCTCACTCTGCTTTGAGCTTCAGGCAGGTAAAGTCTTTCAGCAGTTGCTCTCGTACTCCCTATAGGGATCTCTTCAATTATGGCAACGGACCTCGCTGGAAACTACTTAATTTAACCACAGAACTGAGAAATATCATTAAATTCTAATGTGTTTTCTTTTTTTTTTTTTTTTTTCCTTTTTTTGTTTCCTCCAGTTAAAAATTCCCCGGTGCCTGTTTACATCCAGTTCTCTAAGGAAACATGAAGCAATTCCTGCGAAGAAGCTGTAACAATCAGTGCAAACTTCAGTGCAGAATCTGATGTGAAGAAATGTGCTGGAAATCCCAGGGGCCAATGAGCAGAACAGGGAGTTTGAGGAGCTGATTATAGATTACCTGCTAACAATTTCAGTAGAGAAACATTCTTCACAGGAACTGCTCTGTTTATTTGACACCTTTTAGATCTCTTCCTCTGCCTGTATTTTTTATTTTCTTGTTCCTCCACCTCTTCCTTCTTCCAAAACCTTTCCAAGGGAACGATTCCTGGAATCACAGAGCAACTCAGGTTTGAACATCATCTTGTCTCACTGTCCTGCTCAGGGCAGGGTGACCCAGGTGAGGTTGCCCAAGGCCTCTGCCCAGCTTTGCACCATCCACAAAGGAGATGAATGTTCACTCTGTCACATCATTCAGGGGGAGAATAAAGATGTTCAACAGTGTTGGCTCAAGTTCTGGTCCCTGAGGGATTCCACTGGTAACTGGCTCTGTGGGGGACTTTGTACCACTGGTGACATTTGTTCTTCATCATCCAGCCAACTTCCTACCCAGCATCCACTTCTTTAGTGCAGAGAGCATTAATCAGATTATAAGGACATCATGGGAAACCATGTCTGACACCTTGTGAAATTCTATAAGCACAACGTGCCTTTCTTTCCCTGCCCATTTGGGTTCAGCAATCCCTTCCTTGTTTTCCAAGTGTCTGGACATGGCTGCAGGAGGACTTGTCCCATTCCCTTCCCATGGAATGAGACAGGCTTACGAGACCGTAATTCTCACAGTTCTTGTTCCTGCCCTTCTTGAAGACAGGTTTGACAACTGCCTTTTCCAAGGACCTCAGAACCTCTCTGATTGCTCTGGCATGTTTGAGACCACAATCCAGAGTCATGGGTAAGGATGATGTAGCAAACAGGAGCAGGTGAGATTGATCTGCCTGGGCCAGTGGGGTTTGTTCCTGGAGTCACACACAGAAATGTCAGTGTCTGTCAGGCATCCATGTCTGAGCTGGCCTCATGGATTCCTTAAGCACCCAGGGATGTTCAGAGACAGAGTCTGTTCCTTTTACACACAGAGGCAGGAGTCACAGTGTCCCTCTGGCCTTCTGAGGGAGGCACCTCAGCCCTGTGATGTGTCACCCTGCTCTGCACTCATCTTGTTAGCAATCAGGACACATAACCACGGGCGTAGTTATATGCGGTGCTTTATTTCAGCGCTGGGAAACCAGGGGTTCGCACCCAAAGCAGCTTCGCTGGTCAGTTTAAGTTACACAGTATTTATACAGTCCATTCACATACATATTCATATATTCATTAAGATATGTAACGATTACTCACTATTGATTACAACATCGATTGCTACATCTTGGAACTATTTTGATCATGTGCAGTGCCCTCACTCTATACGTATTTAGGCTGAGATAAAAGCTAGGTTTGTTAAGATAAGAGTGTACTCAAACATGATATGCTTGAACATCCTCTCAGGGACAGTTTACAAAACTGATTCATCCTTCCAGGAACATTTTGTAAAACTGGTTCGGTTACTAACATTTCCCCCCTTTGAAAATGCTTTTCTATTCTTAGACAATGCATTTTCACCTTAATCAATTTCTTCGATTATTCATTGGTAATTCCCTTCAGGTGTGATAGTTCCAGTCGTGCCTCTTCATAAGCTGGAGGGTTATCAAATATAGGATTAGCATAATTCCTACTCAGGATACTGAAAATGTGATTATTCCTAGCATTTGTTTGACTAATTATGTGCTTAATACCTACATACAACAAACAAAGAAGAACAATCACAATTGCAAGTACAACTACACTTTCTAGTAGTGAATGTACCCATCCTCCCAAATTTAAATCGAATTTATTCACCAGAGCTCCTATCCAGCTCTGTTCTGCATCTTGTCTTTCCTTTTGCAGCTCCACTTGTGTTTGGGTCAGCTCGGAAATGTCTTTCTCAGCCTCTGAAGTTACGTCTGGAATATGGATGCAGCAGTGATCGATTCTGTCTTTCAAATATCCACAGACGCCATTTTCTTTTAATAACATTATGTCGAGTGCCATTCTATTCTGCAAGGTCATTTTAGTTGTAGCTTGTAATTGTATATTAAGATCCCAAAAACCTTTTTTAGTTATTCTGGCCAATCGATCCATTTGCCTGATCAATTTATCAATCAGTTCTCTATTCCTATAGGCTGCAATTGGTGCAAAGAAAGATTCTAGTGCCCAGCCAAATTTAATACTACTTGATGGTTCATGCCACACATCATCCTCGTTTATTTCTCGTTTCTGTCTGACCTGTAATAGTTCTTGCCTATTTTTCAAAGGTGACCTTTTCCAAATGGGACATAGTGTTGGCAACCCCAAAGTAATTTCTCTAATTGGTCCTCCCATTGGCAAATGTGTAGTCCAGGTCCCATCACTTAAGGCCCAAACTAAATGTCCCATACTGCCTATAACTCCTTTACAGTCAATTTTGTCTTTATCAATGCCAATTTTAAAGGCTGCCTGTGAGTCTAATTGTTTCCGACAAATGCAGCCTGTAATCACTGCTACTTTGACAATGGACAAAGGTATCTCTTTAATGCTGTTTGACAAGTTATCACCCGTGAGCAATTCCACCATGGTACTGTCATTCCTTCTGTTACATCGGACCACCGTATGCACCATGGAATTGCTTCACTGTATTGGTATTGTTGTATAATACTTAATGTCCACATATTGTTCCATAATTCAGTTATGTTTTTGTTATCCTGATCTTTGCATTCCCAGTAGGTCTGTTCAACCTTTTGATTCACTATTTTAGTGGTCCACTTGTCATAGAAGCACCATCCTACATCATGGAATCATCCTATTGTAATATACCTTGCTTTAGGAAATTTAAACAATCTGCCCTGTGTCCTGGCGTTTTCCATTTTTGTCGTTCTCTTATCCTTTGTTCAGTTGGGACTTCTTCTATTCTAGTGTGGGATTCACATGCTATCTTACCAGTTCTGTTTATTTCTGGTAAGGTAGTAGCGATTATTCCCCACTGTACTGGATCCTCAGCTGATTTTGGTATGGGAAGGCAGGCAGTGATGCTACTGATATTTTGTGTTCATGCAAAGTCTCAGATTAATCCTATCATTAGGTTCTCTGCCTGACTTTGTACTACCTGTGGTACCTGGGTACTTTCATTACTATCTACTGCTCTTCATGGCCTAATTTGCAATTCTATTCGAATAGTCTCATTTTTGCATTTATAAATTTTTCATGCATCGGGCGAGCTTTCCCACTGTCTATCAGGGGCCTTGTGGAATAGAGTGGCACTTCCCTCTCCAATTTTCAAAAGCACAAAAACTCAGGGTATAACCAAAACCAAAGCTTGGTAATGCAAACCAGGCATTATTGCGATGTAATCTTGAGTGTGGTTGGACCTAGGATATGTGATGACCACGCTCTTGGAACCTTCTTCACACAGGTGTAATGTATCCAGGAGTCTACTTCGGCAACTTTAACTGCGGTAAACGTGGTCAAGAGTACTTGGTAGGGTCCGTCCCAACGTTCTCTCAAAGGCTCTTGGTTCCAGTTTTTCACATACACAGTGTCCCCAGGTTCTATATTATGTACTGGATTTTCAAGTGCCAGTGGTCGATTCCACACTAATGCAGATCGGAGTCGATTCAGTGTCCTGCCGAGAGATAACACATAATTGTACAGGTCCTGATTACCCTTTATGTGGACCTCTGGATTTGGGTTTGGTGCTTCATAGGGTTTGCCATACAGAATTTCGTACGGACTTACTGACATTCCGCTCTTAGGTTTTATCCTGATATGCAACAATGCTATTGGTAAGGCCTGCGGCCATTGAATCTTTGCCTCCTGACAGACCTTACTAAGTTGTCTTTTTAAAGTTTGGTTCATTTTCTCTACCTGTCCCCTGGACTGGGGCCTCCAGGGAGTATGCAGATCCCACTGAATCCCTAAACATCTGCTAACCTCCTTTACCAGTTGTGCCACAAAATGGGGCCCCCTATCGGATGATATTCCTATTGGTACCCCAAATCTAGGGATTATTTCTTTTAATAACCATTTCACAGTTTCTTTTGCTTGGTTGGTGCGACAAGGGAAGGCTTCTGGCCATCCAGAAAAGGTATCCACCACAACAAGTAGATATCTATATCCACGAGTTCGGGGAGTTCCGTGTAATCTATTTGCCAATAGTCCCTGGGTTGCATGCCTGTCTTAATTTTCCCCATTTCTATTTTTCTTTTTACTAGAGGATTATTTTTCAAGCAAATTTCACACTTAGCTGTAATAGACTTTGCCATTGTTAACATCTGGACCGACATAATTTGTTTTCCTAGATAAGTTACCAATGCTTCTGCACCCCAGTGACACTTCTGGTGTTCCGTCTGAAGTATTCCTCTCATCATAGTGGTTGGCACCACAACTTGTCCATTGGTGGTTACATACCACCCAGAATTATTCTTGCTGGGTATGAAGGTAATAAATCAATTGCTCCTACCTTCTGGGAGACAAGACCCACCATTGTTCTCACTTGCCGAGCCACCAACCGAGATGTTTGATAAGCCGATTTCCCTCAATAATTTTCGATGTTCCACTTTGATGAGCTTTACAGTGCATTATAGCAACTTGCGATGGTTTCTGAATGGCATTAATCAAGTTCAGTATTTCCTTCTGGTATTTAATGTTTGTTCCTTGTGAAGAGAGCAGTCCCCGCTCTTTCCAAAGGGCTCCATGCACATGAACAACTCCGAACGCATCTGCCAGCGGGGTGTCTCTCAAATCAGGATGACTTGTATGGGTGTATTCGTTAACTTCCACACAATCATGTTCCAGGTCTCCTTCTTCTGTACCTGCACCCAAAAACTCAGCAGGATTCATTAGGTTAGTAGTTTTTAGAACAACATCATCTTGTTCTGTCAGAATTACCTGGTATTTCATCATTCTGCTTGGGGAAAGCCAATGGCCCCCCTTTTGTTCCAATACTGTTGTCACCATATGGGATACAAACACTTCTATCCTTTTTCCCATAGTTAGTTTTCGGACCTCCTGGATCAGCATTACTGTAGCAGCTACCGCCCGTAAGCATGCCGGCCACCCAGCACTTACCGGATCTAGCTGTTTGGAAAAATAGCCAACAGGTCTTTTCCAGGATCCTAGTCGTTGTGTTAGTACTCCCAAGGCAAGTCTTTGTCGCTCGTGTACAAACAACTGGAAGCCTTTGCTCAAGTCCGGCAGGCCCAAAGCAGGTGCCTGCATCAAAGCCTGTTTTAGCTTTTGGAAGGCCTCACGTTGTGGCTTTCCCCAATTGAATGTTTTATTCCCTTGTGCTTCATACAAAGGTTTGGCGATCAACCCATAGTCCATAATCCAGAGTCTGCACCATCCTGTCGTTCCTAAAAAAGATCTCAACTCATGTAAGTTTTGTGGTTCTGGAATAGCACAAATAGCATGTATCCTGTTCAGGCTTAGCCTTCGCTGTCCTTGAGAGAGCTCGCATCCTAAATAGATCACAGTCTCGGATGCAATCTGAGCTTTATTTTCAATACTTTGTACCCGTTCATTCCCAATTGGTTCAATATTTCAATTGTTACCTGGATGCAGAGTTCTCGCGTCTCAGTCGCAATCAGAATATCATCTACATATTGTAGCAACAAATACCATTGTCGAGGGATCATGATATGACCCTTTGTAGTCCATTCCTCGAGTTCCTTGGCTAGCTGATTTCCAAAGATGGTTGGGCTATTCTTGAACCCTTGTGGAAGGCGTGTCCAGGTTAATCGAGTTTTCCTCCCATTGTGTGGATTTTCCCATTCAAAGGCAAATAGCTTTTTGCTTTCATGGTCAAGGGGTATGCAGAAGAAGGCATCTTTTCAATCAAGTACAGTAAACCATTTATATTTCTCTTTCACAGATGTTAACAAGGTATATGGATTTGCAACCACCGGATAAATGTCCTTAGTGATCTGGTTTACAGCCCGCAAATCTTGGACTAATCGATAACTACCATCAGGTTTCTTTACTGGAAAAATTGGAGTATTATATTCTGATTCACATTCCTCTAGAATACCATATTTCAATAATTTTTCAATTAGAGGTACTATTCCTAACCTAGCTTCTAGTTTCAGTGGGTACTGCCTCAACTGTACTGCCTTGGCATCTTCCTTCAGTTCCACTTTTACAGGCTGGGCTGCTTTTGATTTCCCAGGTATGTCAGTCTCCCATACCATAGGAATCACAGCCTCCTCCACTGCTTGCAGTGTTTTCACTACCAGGTTTTCTTTTAATAACAGAATTTGTCCTACCTTAGATTCTGGAATTTTCATTACCAGGTTTCCATCCTCAAATGTTATTACGGCATCCAATTTGGTCAATAAATCCTGTCCTAAAAGGGAAACTGGACAGTCTGGAACATATAAGAACTTGTGGGTTAGTTCCTTTTCTCCAAAACACAAATCCAAGGGTTGTAGGAATGGCCGTACTTCCTCCTTCCCTGTGGCACCAACAATTGTTGTAGCTCTGTGACCTACCGTCCCCTGTAAGGAATTCAGTACAGACTACGTAGCCCTCTGTGTCTACTAAAATTCTACATCCCGGTTTTGGCAGCTTCTTTTAACCTTTCTAAAAGGCCGAGGGAGACTCATTCTTTTCCTGCATCACATTATACAATTTTGACCAATTCATTTGCTTCGGCATAGCAGTTTGAACGCTAATCAATAACCAATCCTGATACCTCCGGAGACGGCATAACCCGCCTCCTGTATTATAATTCCATCGGGGATCTTCTTTTGGAAAGTTCTCATCAACGTTAGCCTCTACTTTCCCATTCCGAATATCTTATCTCACTTAATCCCTCGCAACCTGTATAACCATATAACCTGTATAACCATTTATCAAGGAGAAGCTGCCGGGCACAGGTTTAGGCTCCTTTTGCCCTTTTCTCTGTTCATTTAATTCCTGCGATTATAAACTTTATATGTAATTCCAATTAGCTGAACAATAGTTACATCTCTCAGCTCCTACCTTTTGTAACTTCTTACAGATGTCAATAAACAGCATATTAAGCATCAATCCCTGACATTAATTTTAGATCCAAATCAGTCTATCCACAGAACAACACTAACTGCAATACAGCTAACTCAATTTACTTTCATGTGTACAGATGCATCTGAAGGGGGAGCAAGGTGGCACTTTAGTAATGGAACCGGTTCTTATTTTGTAATTATTTCCCCAAACAAATTCTTTTGGTACCAAATATAAACATACAAACTAAAATACTGAGCTCAGACACGCAAACTGAATACCGAGTTCAAATATGCAAACAGATCACAATTACACTTCTTTTATGCATAAACTGTCCAAGCTCAGCCTCCTTCTAATGTTTCAGAAAGCAATTTGACGGCGATACATTTGAATTGGACATATCAACACAGAAGGATACAGATAACTAACACAGAAAGATAACACAGGTAACGTTACCAGAACAACAGTAAACAGGATCAAATCACGGTTTCAACAGTAAATACAGATTAAATCACCAGAACTACAGACCAGGTGCGCACAAATAACCAGACCAGGTGCGCACAAATAACCAGACCAGGTGCCGAGCCTGCGGCACAAATAACCAGACCAGGTGCACACAAATAACCAGACCAGGTGCGCACAAATAACCAGACCAGATGCCGAGCCTGCAGAGGTTTCCCTCTGTCTGACGGACGGCTGCCTAGGCAATACCCCGGGAGCTCCCTGCCCAACCGAGCGCGGCTTTCGCCACGTCTGACCGGCAGGCTACCAGATGCCTGACCAGCAGGCTACCAGACCAGAACCAGACCAGGTGGGTACCCACTAATCCAGATAAAGCACCTTCTTACCAGTCAGAGGTCCGTCGTGAGCAGCAGAGGGTCGGTCGCATCCGATGCACTCCCCAAGAATACCTCGGTGCTAGCCGGAGCAGGATCGAGATGCGACCTACCTCAGCAGCCCACGAGGTCCCATCTGGGTCGCCAAAATGTTAGCAATTAAGGACACATAACCACGGGCGTAGTTATATGCGGTGCTTTATTTCAGCGCTGGGAAACCAGGGGTTCGCACCCAAAGCTGGCTTCGCTGGTCACTCTAAGTTACACAGTATTTATACAGTCCATTCACATACATATTCATATATTCATTAAGATATGTAACGATTACTCACTATTGATTACAACATCGATTGCTACATCTTGGAACTATTTTGATCATGTGCAATGTCCTCACTCTATACGTATTTTAGGCTAAGATAAAAGCTAGGTCGTTAAGATAAAAGTGTACTCGAACATGATATGCTTGAACATCCTCTCAGGGACAGTTTACAAAACTGATTCATCCTTTCAGGAACATTTTGTAAAACTGGTCCGCTTACTAACAGCTGCACAGGAGCTGCTTCATGCCTTGGAGCCCCCAGCCCTGAGGGCAGAGGCTTTGCTGGGGGGGACAGGAGGCCAGGGGGCTGCTCACAGGAGGGATCTGACCTGCAGGGGGTCACAGGGACTTTTCTCTCTTCTCCCTCCCATAACAATTCCGGGTTTGGTTTCCTCTCCTTTCTGATCATTTCCCTGCTGCCTGGAGATTCTCCCCTGGGAGGTGTTTCCCTGTCCATGTCTGTTCCCTGTCAGTGCTCACAGACCATCCCACCCTCTGTGCCCTCCCCCTGGCCCTACAGATCCTGCCTGTTCACAGGGCACTGCCTGGGGGCATCTTCCTGTCTGCAGGCTGGAAAACAGGACAGGTCAGACTAAGGCTGACGGGTCCAGCCAAGGTGATGCAGGTGCTGTGCACAGGCAGAGGGGTGGGGAAGGGATGTCATGAGCCTTCTGGCAGATGTACTGATCACTCACAGTTGCAGTTCAGGAGTCTCAGTGACTTGTTTCAGCATGAGAGCTCATTTTCATTTTATCCTTTCCCGCACCCCCCACCCCTTGGGAGAGGAAACTGAAAAGACAGGCTCAGGAAAGCTCCTTATCTGTCTGATAATCCTTGCACTGATCTTGTCATTGGGGCATCCACTTGGAAAAATCCTGCAGGTGATCTGGAGCTGTTAGCAGTGCTGACCCACACAGCACCCTCCACAGCATGACCCTGCCCTACCAGATCTTGCTCTTTCCCCCCACAGCTTCTCCCCACAGTACCGTGGGGATCTCCCAGGCAGGCTGAGCGCTGACCCTGGCAGGCGGCAGAGTCCCTGCCCGGCACAGCCTGGGGTGCAGGGACCCTGCTCTGCAGGACAGCCCTGGGCACCCCTGCCTGCACAAAGAGCTTCTCACACCTGGAGTCATCCTCAGCAGGAGGCAGCTGCCATGTGTTATCCCTCTGATGGTTTAAGGAGGAAATCCCTGCTCTGCTGCAGGTCCTCCTTATCTATACAAGAAAGTCTCTAATAGTTTTACTTACGTTTCTCGTTTGATGTACCAGCGTTAGGAAATTCCACTAAAATCTACAAATGTAATAATGTGCAGCCACAGGCTTACTGCCTGTGAAGTTTTCTCTCCTTGTGAACTCACAGCAATCCTCCCCCCCACATTTCCTTTCCTCTTTCTCTGCCTGTCTCCTGTGCCCTCGGTGCTGCAGGCAGAGCCCTCAGCCCTGCTGCGTGTGCAGAGGAGCTGCTCCTGGGCAGAGCTGTCTCTCTGCAGCGCTGCCGCTTCCATGAGCTCCCTGTGTCCCAGGAGCCCAGCCCAGCTCAGCAGCACAGGAGCAGCCCATGATGTCCCTTTCTCTGTCCCCTCTGGGCTCCTCCAGGTGTCCCTGGGGCTCTAGTGTCACAACTTTGAAGTTGAAGTAATCAGTGATGTTGATTCTCTCTCCTCTTCAGAGACACTTCTTTCCAGCATTGTATTTTTCATTTTAAAAAATAAATTGGTATGACAATCATCTTTTCTTGTCCCATCATTAGACAGGACACCAGGAATGTTACAGCAAAGGGTTTAATTTCTTCAGGCTGGGGGAGGAATATCTTCAGTTGAATGAGTTCAGGCATTTTGTTCTGGTTTTATACTCCCAGGTCTAGAGAGACATTCTTCAGTCTTTGGCCATGTCATGTCTGTGTATCACAGTATCACAGTATCACAGTGTGTTTGGGATTGGAAGGGACCTTAAAAGATCATCTAGTCCAATCCCCCTGCTGGAGCAGGAACACCCTAGGTGAGGTCGCACAGGAACATGTCCAGGCGGGTTTTGAATGTCTCCAGAGAAGGAGACTCCACAACCTCCCTGGGCAGCCTGTTCCAGTGCTCTGTCACCCTTACTGAGAAGAAGTTTCTTCTCAAATTTAAGTGGAACCTCTTGTGTTCCAGCTTGATCCCATTACCCCTTGTCCTATCATTGTTTGCCACCGAGAAGAGCCTGGCTCCATCCTCATGGCACTCACCCTTTATATATTTATAAACATTAATAAGGTCCCCCCTTAGTCTCCTCTTCTCCAAACTAAAGAGACCCAGCTCCCTCAGCCTTTCTTCATAAGGGAGATGCTCCACTCCCTTAATCATCTTCGTTGCCCTACGCTGGACCCTCTCCAGCAGTTCCCTGTCCTTCTTGAACTGAGGGGCCCAGAACTGGACACAATATTCCAGGTGTGGTCTCACCAGGGCGGAGTAGAGGGGAAGGAGGACCTCTCTCGATCTACTAACCACCCCTCTTCTAATACACCCCAGGATGCCATTGGCCTTCCTGGCCACAAGGGCACAGTGCTGGCTCATGGTCATCCTGTTGTCCACCAGGACCCCCAGGTCCCTTTCCCCTACACTGCTCTCTAATATGTAATTTCCCAACCTATACTGGAACCTGGGGTTGTTCCTGCCCAGGTGCAGGACTCTACACTTGCCCTTGTTAAATTTCATAAGGTTATTCCCCGCCCAAGTCTCCAGCCTGTCCAGGTCCCGCTGGATGGCAGCACAGCCCTCTGGCGTGTCAGCCACTCCTCCCAGCTTAGTGTCATCAGCAAACTTGCTGATAGTACACTCAATTCCCTCGTCCAAATCGTTAATGAATATATTGAATAATATTGGCCCCAGCACTGACCCCTGAGGCACTCCACTAGATACTGACCTCCAACTAGACTCCGCACCATTGACTACCACTCTCTGGCTTCTCTCTTTAAGCCAGTTTGCAACCCACCTCACTGCTCTATTGTCTAGACCACACCTCCTCAACTTAGCTGTGAGGATGCTGTGGGAGACTGTGTCAAAGGCTTTACTGAAGTCAAGGTAGACCACATCCACCGCTCTGCCATCATCCATCCACCTTGTAACATTCTCATAAAAGGCTATGAGGTTGGTCAAGCATGACCTACCCTTGGTAAAGCCATGCTGACTGTCCCTAATAACCCTCTTATCCTTGATATGCCTTGAGATGGCACCAAGGACAAGCTGTTCCATTACTTTCCCAGGGACAGAGGTGAGGCTGACCGGTCTATAATTACCCGGGTCCTCCTTCTTGCCCTTTTTGAAGACTGGAGTGACATTTGCTTTCCTCCAATCCTTGGGCACCTCTCCCGTTTCCCAAGACTTGGCAAAGATGATGGAGAGCGGCCCAGCAATGACTTCAGCCAGCTCCCTCAGCACCCGCGGATGCATCCCATCTGGACCCATGGATTTATGGATGTCCAGACTATTTAATTGCTCCCTAACCCAGTCCTCATCGACTAAAGCAAACTCCTCCATTGACCTGGCTTCATCCGGGGTCTCAGGGGTACAGGGCTCCCCAGGACAGCCTCCGGCAGAGTAGACAGAGACAAAGAAGGCGTTCAGTAATTCTGCCTTCTCGGTATCTTCCGCCACCAGGGCACCCACCCCATTCATCAGTGGGCCTACATTGCCTCTGGTATTAGTTTTATCTGCTATGTATTTGAAAAAGTTCTTTTTGCTGTCCTTGACCCCTCTCGCCAGCTGTAATTCTAAGGAGGCCTTGGCTATCCTAGCTGCCTTCCTACATCCTCTAACAGCAGCCTTATATTCCTCCCAAGTGGCCAGCCCCTGCTTCCATGACCTGTAAACTCTCCTCTTCTGCTTGAGCATACCCAACAGATCCCTATTCAACCACGCAGGCCTCCTGGCTCCCTTCCTTGACTCCCTACGTGTGGGGATGCTCTGATCTTGAGCGTGGAAGAAGCAATCTCTGAATGCCACCCAGCTATCTTGGGCCCCTTTTCCTTCAAGCAGCCTTGCCCATGGGATTTCCCCCAGCAATTGCTTGAAAAGGCCAAAGTCAGCCCTGCTAAAGTCCAGGGTTGCAATTCTACTTGCTGTTCTGTTCCTGCCACACAAGATGCTGAACTCCACCACCTCGTGGTCACTGCAACCCAGGCAGCCCTCAACCTTTACTGCTTCGACCAGACCCTCCTTGTTAGTGAGGATGAGATCCAGCAGTGCACCTCTCCTAGTCGGCTCCTCCACCATCTGCATGAGGAAGTTATCATCAATGCACTGGAGGAACCTCCTGGACTGTGGCTGGCTGGCTGAATGGTCCTTCCAGCAAACATCAGGGAAGTTAAAATCGCCTACAACAACCATGGCCTGTGACTGTGAGGCCACTCTCAGCTGCCCATAGAAGGCCTCATCAACTTCCTCAGCCTGATCTGGTGGCCTGTAACAGACGCCCACAACAGTGTCACCCCTGCCAGCCTGCCCCTTGATCCTGACCCATACACTCTCAACTCGCTCGTCATCCGCTCCTGGGCAGAATTTGGTACATTGTAGTTGCTCTCTCACATAGAGAGCAACTCCACCACCACGCCTGGCTGGCCTGTCTTTCCTGAAAAGGGCATAGCCATCCATGACCACATTCCAGTCATGTGAACTGTCCCACCATGTTTCTGTAATTGCCACCAGATCATAACCTCCCGACCGAACATAGGATTCTAGCTCCTCCTGCTTATTCCCCATGCTGCGCGCATTGGTGTACAGGCATTTCAGGGAGCGAGCAGAGCACACCAGTTTCTCCCTAGGGGCATAGGAGGCCACCTGGTCCTCATCAGTTTTAGAATGCAGCCCCACGGGGACAAGCCCAGCTACAACCCCATCCCCCTTCGAGCCTAGTTTAAAGCTCTCCAAATGAGCCCAGCTAATTCCTGCCCCAGCATCCTTTTGCCCCTGCGAGATAAACCTTTCCCACGTAACAGTGTCCTGTGCTCTGACTCAAAGCCTTTGCACACATGGGCTCTTGGACACTTGGTACCAGGTTTCTTGTGGCAGGTCAGAGCTGGGCTGGTGCCACAGCTGGGGTGGCTCAGCCCAGATGTGAGGCAATGTCCTCAGCCAGGGACCTGACTGGGGAGCTGGAGCTGTCAGTGCTGCAGACAGAGCTGTGACACGGATGGAATGAACTGCCAGGCAGGGTGGCAGGAGTGAGTTCATCTGGTCTGCAAGGACAGCAGCCTCCAAGCACAGCAACAGTCCAGATCAAAGCTCAGTCCAGACCTGTAAGGCAATTCAAGGGCCCCATAATGTGCTGTTACTACCACAGGAACAGTTAAAGGAGAAATACAGACACTGTGTGGACACTGATTAATATAAAAAGACGTGAGAATCCCTGTGTCCTCTTGTTCTCCTTCTTCACCAGCAAGGTCTCCGAGGCCTCTGTGACTAGAGGCAGAACAACCAGCAGTGGATGGGGATCAAGTCAGGGGTCACTGGAACTAACACAATCCTTTCCAGTCTATGGGACAGCAGGGGCAGCATCCCAGGAGCTGAGACAGCAGGACAATGTCACAGTGAGGCCACTTTCCTCCACCTTGGAAAGCTCATGGAGACTGGGGGGACTCCCTGACCACTGGCAGCTCTCACACAGTGTGTGCACTTTTCAAAATGGCCAATGGGTGAGCAGGGGAACTAAGGGCTGTGCCGCAGAGCATGTCCACTGGGACCCCATTTCTGGGTGTCTGGAAGAGAAGGTGATGGGGTTTGCCCAGGGCAGGTTGTTCCTGTCCATCCTCTTTGCTTTCTGTGAGGAAAGGACAGGGTTGTGGATATGGAGAACATTGATGGTCTGTTAACAGTGGTGGTCTGTTACCTGGAAGTCAGCAAGGCATTCAGCATCATCCCCCACAACATTCTTGTGCCCAAGGCAGTAAATTCTGGTCTGTGTCAGTGTGTAAGTAGATGGGTAAAACCAATCTGGATGGTTGGGCTTGGAAAGGTGCTGTAGAAAGGGAGACACTTTCCAGTCATGAGGACAGTCAAGCACCGGAAGCTGTTTCCCAGGAGTGTGCACTCACTCTGTCCCAGAAAGTGACCAAGATGTGTTTGGATAAAGCCCTGAGCAATCTGGTCTGACCCTTCTGTGAGCAGGAGGTTGGTCAAGACACCTCCTGAGGTCCCTTTGAGCCTGAATGACGCTGTCCTTCCTTCCCCTTCACATTTTTCAATTTAGGGAGAGCTCTCAGATTCTCCCTGACCACAGGAATAATTCACATGAGGTGCAGGGCTGCTTTGCAAGTGCCTCTAAATGATTCTGACCACCACTTTTGCATCCCTTTTCATTTGCCCCAACCCAGGGGTTTTTTTGCTGTCCTAATACCCTTCCAAAAAGAACTGCCCACCTTGTTCATCCTTTCAGAACAGGTTACTCAAGAGGTGTCAGCATCCATGTACAGATTCTGCACATCAGCCAGACATCAAAGCCACCATTGCAGAAATGGAGATGAGACACTTGACCAGCTCCTTGAACCCAGCAATTGGCACGACTTGTCTCCTGAGATGCCGGAAAACACCTGAACTTTAAGTGCAGAGCATATGAGTCCTTGTTGAGTATCCTGGCTTGTCTCCTGACCCATGTGGTGCTTCAGGCTGTGAAGAGAATCAAAACCAGCCATTGGACATTTACATGTGTCACACAGGGCAGATGAAGGGAGCCCAGAACTCCAGACTCTGCTGCACTGTTGGGACTACAGAGACTGGAAATGCAGGTGACAGTGTGTGTCAGTGCACACACATAAAGATTCTGGCTTCCTTTGTGCCTTTGCACTGACCTGGGATCTGTTCCTTGGCCATCTTTGTCTCAAAAAGAAACTATTCTCCTATGCAACCTCCACATCACACCACATAAGAAATAATTAAAAGGTATAAAAATAGTGAAAGAAGCACAATTTTGGGGTAATTCTGTCCAGGAGGTGTACTCTTTAAATGATTAAAACAAAAAAGAAGTGAGAGAAAAAGCATTTTTCTAAGAAAATCTTTCAAGATCAAACTGCTGAGGTGTAGTAGATGCTTGGAGAAGCAAGAATGACTGTTAGGACTGAAATTAAAGAGATTTAAATCATCATGATCATCAGTGAGAATGAGGAGTTCCCTGTTACTGTTACTAGTGACAGCACCACTGTTCACAAACATCCTCCAGATCATCTCCATTTTTCCTGGGCTCCAAAGCTCATCCTGCTCAGAGTTTGACAGGATTGCTGCAAACCCCTGTGACCCAAATCTCTACAACTGTCTCTGCTCAACAGCCTTTTACCCCAGGAAGGAGAAAACTGCCAATGCAGGCACCAACCCAGTGCCCAACCTGCCTGGAGAGCCAGGACAGTTGTGCTACACAACAGCCGCCTCTGAGGGAAGCTGGAGGTGATGGAATTGAAATGGTTTCAACCCAAATCAGAGAATCATAGGATCATCTAGGCTGGAAAAGACCCTTAAGAACACAACGTCCTACCGTAAATCTAACACTGCCAAGTCCACCAATAAACCGTATCCCAAAGCGCCACATCTCCATGTCTTTTAAACACCTCCCGCAATGGAAGCTCCAATCCTGAGCTGGCAGGACACCATTGGCTGCAGTTGGACATAAGATACTGGTCATGGCTGTGAGTTCAGCCCTCGCTGCAGAATGTCTCACACCCTCACTGAGGAGGGCAGGGGGCTGGGAGATGGGAGCACGTTTCAGTTTCCAGATCCCAGCACAGAGCCCAAACCATCCTGCCCTTGGACTCTGGATCCCATTTCCTGAGATGCAAAGCTGGTGGGCCTTCTGAGGATAATCATGTTAAAGGCATGAATAATCCTTCAGGTGTTTGTGTAATTTGTCTAGGAATGACGGTTTTTAAAGAAAAATAGATTTTAACATGCTTATATAAAATATCTGTGAAATAGTACACTGCATCTGTGGTCGCCCCTCTGGCAATGACAATTAAATAGGCATTTGCACTATAAGGCTCCATACCTCATCCACAAGCACACATCTAAGTGGTTCAGATGACGGGTGGTCTGGCAAACGTCACCCTTTGTGTCCCCAGGTGATGGACACTGCTCATGTGCCTCTGCAGAGAGTGGCAGGAGCTGGATCCCCTTCTCGGGACAGACTCCTTCCAGGAGAGACACAGACACAGGGGAACTCATCGGGGCTTTACGGCATTTCACTGGCATCAGTTTTGACATATTGGGTGCTGTCCTGTGACTGCCCTTTCTGCACAAATGATCATACAAACACAACCATTTAGTGAGACATGGTCATAAAGGGGCTGTTATGGACAAGAAAGCTCACCATGAACTCTGGAGAGAGCGAGGAAGTTCATAATAAGCGCCAGGAAGAACCAAGAAGCTCGAGGCCTCTTCTGAAGAGCAGGAGGCCTGAGCAGCTCTGATTGTCCATGTGTAGGTGTGGGAGAGGGTCAGGGCATGTCAGGGAGAAGCAATGAGATGGCTGATGGCTTCAGTGAACCCTTCCAGCCATGTCTGAGCCCAGAAATGGAAAGCAGTTGATGTCTGCAGGTGGAGGAGGAACAGGAGGAAGATTTCCTGGGAATATGGAAGGAAGAAAGGCCTCTCTTGGGCTAATCATGTATGGCAGTGCCATTTCCATGCTGTGGGCATGGCTGTGCCTGGGAGATGGGGAACGGCTGCTGCTGGGGTGGCTGTGCTCAGTCATGGCCCATGAGCTGACCCTGCTCTGCTCCTCTCTTACACTGCCCACACTTGTATGGTCCTCAGGAATCATCCATGAGCCTGGTGGATCCATGAACCTCCTGGAGTGATGGGTGTGGATCCAAATAGGGGATTCAAGCACTGACCACAGGAAAAGCCTTGAAAAACATTGGAGAAAAATCTACCAGGTCCCAGGGGTCAGGGCTCAGCCATTCTGGTGATCAACAAGCATCAAGGGCTGACATGGCATCACAGCCACCTCCACTTGGCCCTCACCACCTGTAACCAGGTCTCCAAGTCTTTCCTTCATCAGCTTCCAGGGACAGGGACCTGCACTGGTTGTTTCCTTCACAGCTGTGTCAGTGATGGCCCTTCATGGGGTTCAGAAACTTGGGGTTTACTTCGGCCTTTCACTTCATTAGAGGTTTGTTCATTGTTTCAGTATCTGCAGTTCAGGATCATGGCACCAGAGGGCTCACTAACATCGAAAATGCTCTTACAAGCCGAGGCTCTGTTCATCATTTTCCTAAAGG
>CABFKC020000040.1:0-73641 GCA_901699155.2 Streptopelia turtur
CTTTCTCTTATCTATATCTTTCTCCTCTTCCCTCTCCCTCTCCCTCTCCCTCTTCTCTCTCCCTCTTTTCTTTCCCCCTCCTTTCACTAGCAGTACGTGCTGAGGAAATTCCTGACAAACACTTGGAACCTTGCCCAGCTCAGCCATTCGCTCCATCGCTCCATCACCTCATCGCATGTACCTTTTGGTGGCCATGAGAGCACCAGGCCCCCTTCAAACCACTCTGCATTCCACTTCTTACAGCTGCTTACCCTAGCTCCCCAGTCCATGAGGACGGTGAGCTCTGCAGTGCTCCTCAAGAAGGCATTCCCTTGATTTTGCTACTGCTATCCAGCTGAAAAGGATGTTCATCCATCAGATGAACTTGGAACGTGGCCCTGCTGGGAGATGGCCTTGCAGCGGAGAAACTCCAGTTGCCTCATCCAGGTCTTCCTCCTTCAGCCCCTGTCAAGGGATTCCACCGGCTCCTCAAGGACTTCCTCTCAAATGTCTTAATGGCTGCCTCCAGGCCAGCTCTGGCAGCAGACACAGGAGGCTGCTCCCTTTTATACTGTCCCAGGGCATTGTGACCTCAGCATTGCTGGCTGGTCACACTATGACATGGAGGTGACATGGGCCCCCAGTGTCCCACCCCGTCTGCTGCCCATACACCCAGCACTCCTTGGAGGAAGGACTTTGGAGTTACAGTATCACAGTATCACAGTATGTTTGGGATTGGAAGGGACCTCAAAAGATCATCTAGTCCAATCCCCCTGCTGGAGCAGGAACGCCCAGGTGAGGTCGCACAGGAACATGTCCAGGCGGGTTTTGAATGTCTCCAGAGAAGGAGACTCCACAACCTCCCTGGGCAACCTGTTCCAGTGCTCTGTCACCCTTACTGAGAAGAAGTTTCTTCTCAAATTTAAGTGGAACCTCTTGTGTTCCAGCTTGATCCCCATTGACCCCTTGTCCTATCATTGTTTGCCACTGAGAAGAGCCTGGCTCCATCCTCAGTGGCACTCACCCTTTATATATTTATAAACATTAATAAGGTCACCCCTTAGTCTCCTCTTCTCCAAACTAAAGAGACCCAGCTCCCTCAGCCTTTCTTCATAAGGGAGGTGCTCTACTCACTTAATAATCTTCGTTGCCCTACGCTGGACCCTCTCCAGCAGTTCCCTGTCCTTCTGGAACTGAGGGGCCCAGAACTAGACACAATATTCCAGATGTGGTCTCACCAGGGCGGAGTAGAGGGGAAGGAGGACCTCTCGATCTACTAACCACCCCCCTTGTAATACACCCCAGGATGCCATTGGCCTTCCTGGACACAAGGGCACAGTGTTGCTGGCCCTGAGGCTGCCTCCAGGCCAGCTCTGGCAGCAGGCACGGGACACTGCTCCCTTTTATACTGCCGCAGGGCATTGTGACATGAGCATTGCCCGGTGGTCGCATTGTGACATGGAGGTGACATGGCCCCCCAGTGTCCCCCCCACCCACTGCCCATCCACCCAGCACTCTTTGGAGGAAGGACTTTGTGGTGCTGCTGGCCCCGAGGCTGTCCTTGTGCCCAGGAGGCCCAGCGGGCTGTCCCTGCTCTTGGTGGTCATGCACTGGGCATGGCTGAAACCACCTGGGAATGGCGGCGGCATGAAATTACTGAGGAGGTTATTCAGGTACAAAGGAACTTCTTCTCTTTTCCTTTAAAGTTACTAAAAGAAACTATGAAAAACAATCCTCTAGTACATGATGGTAATGAATTGCTCTGCGAAAGTGCTGCCATGGGTGCAGGAACCTGCCAGCCTACGTCTATTCCATTAAAGAATCTCAACATTTTGGTGCCGGCTCCATGTGTTTGCCATGTGGCCTCTCTCACCTCCTAGATGTCCAGGTAGGAAAACAGGTGGGGGAGCAGGTCTCAGCTAAACCCCAGGGCACCTGCTATGGAAAGCATAGGTGTGAAAGCATAGGCATAGCCCCTGGGCTCAGGCACGAGGTTCTGTGGGCTGGCAAATGGCTGCCTGACAGCTCAGACATGGGAATTATCCCTCATTCAAGCACTCAGGGTAATGCAAGGTGGTGCCGTGTTGGAAGAGCTTCATTAACTGCAGAAGAGTAAAGACATGCCCATGGGCAGATCCTCTGCTGCAAAGGGTCTCCACATCCTTTGGTCTCACCGTGAACCTGTGCCCTCACGTTCTGGATTTAAGTGACTCTAATTAGACTTAGCTTAATTCTCCCTAGAAACAAAGTAATAACCTACCCAGTCTACTCAGCCGGTTCCACTGTCCTAAAAGTCCCCAGGCAGATGAATCTCCAAAACCAGAACATGGGCTGCTGCTCATCCTGTTTGTTATTTTTCTATCACATGCCATTTATTGAGTGTTATTGACAACAAGGACATTTTTGCCCCCAGCAGTGGGAACAGAAGCAGGAGAACAGTGTGAACCTTACAAATCCTCTTACCAAATTGCTGCCAAACTGATTCCCAATTTACATTCTCACTTAGTGATGTCCAGAGTTGACCAATTCCTAACCAAAATTGAGATGGTGTGGTCAGTTCTTGCAATACTATCATGCATCGGGACATAACTTGTGATTTCCCTCCAGTTTGTATCATTACAAAACTAAGGATCTCTGTTTTCCTTACAAATGTGTTGCTTCCATGCTCACCAAGAGAACTTGCAAGTGTAACACTTTAATTTTTTTAAATGAGTGGGAAAATGAAAACCAACTGCATTTCTTATATGTCTTATTTTTAACTTCAGGGTGATGATTTTTTAAGCTCCTCCTTTAGTGCATTCACTAATGACAGATATGTACTCACCTTGATGTGCTGATCAGGTGCTGGAAAAAATTTTCAGAAATAGAACAAAACTTGGGGTTACACCCTCTGCTGTGTCTGACTGCAAAGTTTCCTTTTTTTCCAATGAAAACTGCCCTGTGCTTGCACTAGATCTGACTTTTAATATACCTATTTTCCCCTCCCCAGGCAAAAGGAGGACATTAACCCACTTCCCTCTGAGCAGGCTGCTTTAGAGCTTCAACAACCCCTCAGCTGGTCTGTTTAGGAGACGCCCCAGCCACGATTCACCACCCTCTATGAGGAGATTTGCACTTGCTGAGATAAGTGCCTCTCACAAGCAAGCAAATCACTTTCTCTAGGAACTTTCTATAGATCAAAACACTTGAGGTGAGTCCTGAGAACATAAGACACAAAGCAAGACAAAGCACCTGGGCTAATCCTGACGAGCAGAGTTGCTCTCCACTGAGTAGTCTTCTTCTGTCTTTTGAGCAAAGAAAACCCTACATAGTATCAGCCTCATCCTAGACACTGGCAAACACTTTGCCAATCAAACCATGCTTCTGTAGATCCTTTCAGCATTTCTTCTTCCACCAATAATGCAACTTCCATCAGGTAACTTGCTTATGCAGACTATGCACAGGGTTGCCTGGGGCTTTCCATACTGAGCAAACAAAAGGACATTCCTATTTCCATTTCCAGCAGCTGTACAGACTCATGACAATGATCAAAATGTCCACAAGTTAAATTGTCAGTTTTGAGATGTGAAGGACCTGCCTGGTTTAGATTTTTGTGGGGTTTTTGAGGGTGTATTGTATTTTCATAACACCCCCCCGCCTCAACTGACCCAGTTGCGGGTGGAAATGAATCTGTGAATCTGATCCTAGATGTAACACACTGGATCTCCAGAAAACAAGGAGCCCTAGTTAAGGTCGGTAAGGGAGAAGGGGAGGTGGAGGGTAATTCAAATTGTAATGGCTAGGAATAGGCTAGTATAGGGGTTATGATAAAAGAATTGGAGAGGAGGTAGACGGGCGGATAGGCCCTTTAATGAATAGTTTAACACCATCTGCCACTGGTTGGAGAAGTCTGAAAGGCCCTACAATGTTTGGGCCTTTTCGAGCTTGTATATAGCTTAGGACTTTCCATTCTACTAGTGTTAAGAATGCTACGGCGATTAGGATTGGTACTGCATATGATAGTGATATGATAAGGTAGGCTGTGATCATGGAGGATAGTGAGCCTGGGAGAGGACTTGAACCTCTGGGTAAAGGGCTTAAGCCTTTTGCATTTACCGAACTCTGCCACGCTAGCGATCCTTTTCTAGAATTGGGTGTCGTGTGGGATCTCTTTGTAATTTAGTTGAGTTCATTACTTAGGGAGGGGGTGTGCGTTGAAGCATTGGCCTCACTTTTCCTGTCCTTTCGTACTAGGAAAAGTTCAACATAGATAGAAACCGACCTGGATTACTCTGGTCTGAACTCAGATCACATAGGACTATTAATCATTGAACAAACGAACCCTTAATAGCGGCTGCACCATTAGGATGTCCTGATCCAACATCGAGGTCGTAAACCTCCTCATCGATATGGGCTCTTGGAGGAGATTGCGCTGTTATCCCTGGGGTAGCTTGGTCCATTGGTCAATTATATTGGGTCTGGCTACTGTTAGTACGTTGAGGCGTTGCTCTTAGTTAAGAGGTGGTGGTCTTGTTTTTGGAGGGTTTGTTTTTCTCCAAGGTCGCCCTAACAGAAATATGCGAGCCAGCATCTTGTTAGCGGTGAGCCTAGTGGGTTAAGTTTTGTTACGGGGTGGCTGCTGATTTTTAAGTTCCACAGGGTCTTCTCGTCTTATGTATTCATTCCCGCTTTTGCACAGGAAGACCAATTTCACTGATTATCTGTAAGAGACAGTTAAGACCTCGTTTCGTGACCCCTTTCGTGAGATTTTCTAAGCTAGAAAATGTAGCCCATTTCTTCCACTTCATAGGCTATACCTTGACCTGTCTTGTTGGCGGGGTTAGGGCGATTGTGCCCACTGTGGCACTCTCAGAAGAGGTGAGCTGGCGACGGCGGTACGTAGGCTGTTTTGGCAAGAAGTGGTTTGGGTGTATCGTGGGTTATCGATTATAGAACAGGCTCCTCTAGGTGGGTTTGGGGCACCGCCAGGTCCTTAGAGTTTTAAGCATTTGTGCTCGTAGTTCTCAGGCGGATGCTTTGGTTGTATAGACCATCAAGATTTAGGGCCAGGCATAGTGGGGTATCTAATCCCAGTTTGTGCCCTGGCTTTCATGGAGTTTAGTAAGTCATACGAATTAGGGCCATCTTTAGGGCGGTTTTAAGTGTATCTTAAGCTTATGACAGCTCAGCTACATTTTGACCTTAATTAATGTGGTAAGCATGAGTCCACTCTTTACGCCGCGAACGATTAGTTTGGGTCTCTTGTGTGACCGTGGTGGCTGGCACAAGATTTACCAACCCTGAGTTGCTATAACTAAGTCAAGTTTACACTTATTGCTTAATGTTAATTACTGCTGAGTACCCGTGGGGGTGTGGCTAAGCAAGGTGTCTTGGGCTGCTATGGGCATGCCTGATGCCAGCTCCTTTTGCCTACGGTGTATGAGTCAAGGGCATTTACATTGGGGCGCGGATACTTGCATGTATATGTCTAGCGAGAACTAATGGTAAGGTTAGGACTAAGTCTTTTGATCCTGGGTGGGTGTGGGGCCATCTTGGCATCTTCAGTGCCATGCTTTAATTGTAAGCTACAGAGATGTTTGTTTGTTTGTTTGTTGTTTGTTTGTTTGTTGCTCACTGGTTGTCTGTGTAGCTTAAAATTGGCTAGTGCTTGGGGCGAGGTTGATGTGTGTATGGATGATAGAAAGTGGCGGCTTAAGCTGGTTAGTGCTTGGGGTGAAGGTTGATGTGTGTATGGATGATAGAAAGTGCGGCTTAAATTGGTTAGCGCTTGGGGTGAAGGTTGATGTGTGTATGGATGATAGAAAGTGCGGCTTAAATTGGTTAGTGCTTGGGGCGAAGGTTGATGTGTGTATGGATGATAGAAAGTGCGGCTTAAATTGGTTAGTGCTCGGGGCGAAGTTGATGTGTGTATGGATGATAGAAAGTGCGGGTTAAATTGGTTAGTGCTTGGGGCAAAGCTGATGTATGGGGATGGTAAAAAGTGCGGCTTAAAATTGGTTAGTATTGAATGCAAAGAAAGGTGGAAAAATAAACAAGAAAAGAATGAAAAAGTTGGATGAATTATTAATGGTTTATCAGAGGATTAGCATACACATGTATGAAATATGTTGATGAATTATTAATGTAACTCCAGTGCCAATAAGAGAAAGAAATTATTGAAATATACAACACGATAGGCTAATGTTTTGGGCATTTAGTTGAAAATTAGCCGTGTTGTTTAGAAAGTTAGAGGAAGTAAATGGGGTAGATTGATGGAAATTTATGTCCTGCGAGCATTCACTGAAGTGCAACATTGTAGGGACTTGTGGACACACCATAACCAGATGGTGAGGAGGGTGCATCGTGTGGGGGAGGCTCTATATGTCCTTAATCCATTACATCCAGCCGAGTTATGGAAGACAAAGTGCATCAGTGTCAAGGTGATACCGGTTATCTTTAAGCCGTAACGCCAATAGTGCCTGAGGTCGAGATTAGTTGATAATGCATAATTTAGGTGCAGGTTATAAACCAATTCACCCGCCGCACTTGAGGAGCGATCTGCGGGAGAGAGAGAGAAAAGAGAACCAAAGGCGCCAAGGTCGGGGAATGCCGCGATCACGGACTGAAATGGTGAGGTATGACCCCGGCCAGATGTATCTGTGAAGAGCAAGTTCATGGGATTTGGCAAGTTATGGCCCTGACATAGGAACCAGAGGCGCAAAAGAGCAAGTCGTGCTGGGGTGTAGGGGGGAAGAATGGGCCTGAGGCTAGTCGTGATGGATACTTCTCGTGTCGAGTTGCTGATTTCACGTGAGGTGTAAGATTAATAGATAACCTGGTCCCTGCTTTATGTACTTCAGGAGATATTTCATGTTAAGGGCGGTACCAATCATAGTGTGTATTCGAGCACTTTCGTGCTGTATTGGAGTTATGCATAAGTTAGCTGTTCATGGGTTTAGTGCGAGGTAATAATGTAATATGTCTTAGATATCATTAAGTCCAGGTCCTCTGGACGGATAAATGTGTTGGGGGTGTTATTGTCCGACTACATATATGCCTTAATACATGCATGTTTTAATGGGTCGTTTGAGGTTTATGGGGATATAGAACTAGGAAATAGATAATATGCCTGGGTACATGTTTATGTGTTTAATGACTACACTGTATGTGGTTTTTAATACGTATGGGGGTCATGAATATGGTAAATAAATTGATGCACTGTAGTACATAGAACACAAATACAGGGGGTGGGGGGGGGGTGGGGGGGGCAGGTTGGGGGGCTCCCTGCATTGTGTCCTATGTTTTTCATTAGTTTCTGTAGTTGAAGCCTACAACGGCGGTTTTTTCAGGCCGTAGTTCTTGGAGAAAAGCCAAGCAGAAACTGCTATGACTTATTTCGTGCTTTTTTTGGGGTTCGGTTTCATTTTGGGTGGGTTAGGGGTAGCGTCTCATCCCTCTGCGTATTATGGGGTTGTTGGGTTAGTGGTAGCGTCTATCACCGGTTGTGGGTGGTTGTTGAGTTTGGGTGTGTCATTTATGTCACTTGTTCTGTTTATGGTTTATTTAGGGGGTATGTTAGTGGTATTTGTATATTCAGTGTCTTTGGCGGCAGATCCATTTCCTGAGGCTTGGGGGGATTGACGTGTTATGGGCTATGGTTTGGGGTTTGTTATGGTATTGGTTGTGGGGGTTATCGTTGGGGGTTTTGTTGAGGGGTGGAAGTTGGGAGTGGTGACTGTTGATGGTGGGGGGATATTTTCTGTCCGTTTGGATTTTAGTGGTGTGGCCATGTTTTATTCATATGGGGTTGGGATATTTTTAGCGGTGGGATGGGGGTTGTTGCTTACGTTGTTTGTGGTGCTAGAGGTTGTTCGGGGGGCTGCCTCATGGTGCGATTCGGGCGGTGTAGGGAGGTATGGTGTCAGAAGATAGTTTAATGTAGAATGCCAGCTTTGGGAGTTGGAGGTGAGGGTTTAATTCCCTCTTTTCTGATGAGGATAAACTCTAAGAAGGGGGATGGCCTTCATTCTTTGGTTTACAGGACCGATGTTTTTATAAACTATTAGAGTTTAGTAGTTAAGTCCTGTTCCCCATTGAGGCTGTGGATGGTGGATCCTGAGCATAGGAAGAGTATGGCTTTGAAGAAGGCATGGGTTGAGATATGCAGGAAAGCTAGTTGTGGGAGATTTAGTCCGATTGTAACTATTATTAGGCCTAGTTGGCTTGGTGTGGAGAAGGTAATGATTTTCTTGATGTCGTTTTGTGTAAGGGCACATGTTGCGGCAAATAGTGTTGATAGGGCCCCTAGACAGAGGCACAGAGTTAGAGCAGTTTGATTAGTGGCTAATAATGGGTGGGTATGGATAAGTAGGAAGATTCCTGCTACTACTATTGTGCTGGAGTGGAGTAGGGTGGAGACTGGAGCTGGGCCCTCTATGGCGGCTGGTAGTCATGGATGTAGTCCAAAGTGAGCAGATTTTCCCGTAGCAGCTGGAATGAGACCTAGCAGAGGGAGAGTGGGGGTTTGAGTGGCAGAGGTGGCTTGTTGGATTTCTCAGGTGTTTATAGTAGAAGCAAGTCAGGCTATACTTAGTATTAGGCCGATGTCTCCAATTTGGTTATAAAGTACAGCTTGGAGGGCAGCTGTGTTGGCTTCTGCTCAGCCCTGTCATCAACCGATTAGTAGGAATTATACGATTCTGACACCTTCTCAGCCAATGAATAAGAGGAATATATCGTTGGCAATGGTTAATGTTAGCATGGCGATTAGGAATATTAGGAGGTAGGAGAAGAATTTTGTAATATAAGGTTCTGTGCTTATATATCATCTTGCGAATTGGAGGATGGATCATGTTACAAGCAGTGCGATGGGGAGGAATATTAGGGAGTACTGGTCTATTTTAAGGCTGATGGGGATTTTGAAGTTTATGATAAATTTTCATTCTAGGTGAGAGACAATGCTCTCTGAGCCCGAGTATATAAAAAGTGTCATTGGTACCAGGCTTGTTAGAAATGCGGTTTTGACAGCGTGTGTAGTAGTAGCTGGGGAGTTTAGGAAATTTTTTGATATGAGTGGGAGTAGGATAGGTGTGAGAATGATTGTAAATGTTAGGAGGATGTTAAGGAGTAGGGCAGGTTCCACTACTTTTACTTGGACTTGCACCAAGATGAATGGCTCCTAATACCAGTGGATTGCTATTATCCTTTAAAAGTAAGGGGGCTGAGGTTTTAGACTCAGATACAGGAATTAGCAGTTCTTGTTGGTTGAACCTCCCCTCGGCAGGTAAGAAGGATTTAACTTCTATTTTTAGGATCACAGTCTAATGTTTGGGTTAAACTATACTTGCATGAGAGGAGTCCAGAGATTAGGTCAGGTTTTAGGATAAGGAGTAGTATGGGGAGGATATGGAGAGATACAAGGAGGTGTTCTTGTATGGTTGAGTTCTGGATGGATGTGATGTGAGTGGGTAGGGTTCCTCGTTGAGTTATTAGTAGTATGAACAGAGTGTATGAGGCGGTTAGTAGGGTTGCGATTCCGGTTAAAATGATTGTAGGGGTAGACCAGTTGAATAGTGCGACTATAATGGTCAACTCTGCTATTAGGTTTGTTGTTGGAGGGAGGGCTATGTTTGTAAGGTTGGCTAGAAGCCATCAGGTGGTTATCAGAGGTAGGAGAGGTTGTAGGCCTCGTGTTAGGAGTAAGATTCGGCTATGTGTTCGTTCGTAGTTTGTGTTAGCTAAGCAGAACAGTATGGAGGAGGTTAGTCTGTGTGAGATTATAAGGATTATTGCGCCTGAGAATGCCCAGTGAGTTTGAATTATGCTTGCAGCGATGACTAGACCTATGTAACTAACAGAAGAGTAGGCAATGAGGGACTTGAGGTCAGTTTGACGTAGGCAGATTGAGCTGGTTATTAGAGCACCTCATAGGGCTAGGGTAATGAATGGGTAGTGCAGATGATTGGAAGAGGGGCCTATTAGGAGGGTGGCTCGCATGATGCCATAGCCGCCCAGTTTGAGCAGTAGGGCAGCGAGTAATATTGATCCTGCGATTGGTGCTTCGACGTGGGCTTTGGGCAGTCATACGTGTAGGCCGTATAAGGGTGCTTTTACTATGAATGCTATTAGTAGTGCTAGGCTTGATAAGAGGTCAGTTCAGGAGTTGTTAAGGACAGGGTGAGTTAGTTTGAGTATTGTGAGGTGTAGTGTGCCAATCTGTATGTGTAAATATAATATTACAACTAGTAGTGGGAGGGAGCTGATGAGAGTATAAATAATAAGTACATGCCAGCGCTTAAGCGTTCAGGTTGGTTTCCCCATCGTGTGATGAGGATTAGGGTGGGGATTAGGGTTGCTTCGAACGAGTTGTAGAACAACATTTATTCAGTAGATGAGAAGTGAATGATGTTTTGCAGCAGAAACGCCAGGTTCCAGATCCTCCAGATGCTGAAGTGGTAGTGCAGCCATCTCCTCTATTCCCGGTGAGCAGCATCAGGGCACCTCCAGCCCCACAAAGGGTCCTGGATCCCACGGCATCCCTGAGCTGTCTGGGTGGGCAGAACATGGATCTAGGAAAAGAAAACAGAGGGGACTGTCCATGACCTGTGTCCCAGGCCACACTGGACAGAGCTGCCCCCATGACTTTTGTTGCACCCAGTGGGGCTCTACAGACCCAGAGGTTCACCATGCAGGCCAGGCAGGGGCTCTGGGGCAATACAGACCCCGAGGATCACCCTGAGGGCTGGGCAGGCTTCTGGGACATGTAGGGGCATCTGGGGCTAATGACACACTGGCCAAAGAGCTCTGGGTGCCACATGGATCTCAGGAGAACCAAGTCTTGTCCTGGGTTGATTGAGGGCTCCATCTCTTGTCTCCTTCCCTGGGTCTCTGCAGAGAGAGACGGTGGGGACAAGCCTCCCCTCATGTCCCAGCTGACACTGGAGGTCTAATTTTGGGCTCTGATTTCAGAACTGAAACTGATGATGACAGCCGTGTCCTGTCCCCCCTCCAGCGGCATGAGGAGATGATCATCCCTGGATGACCCCATCTGATCCCCTGGGAGCCCTGGGCCATTTCCCTCTCATAATCAGTAAATCCCTTCAGCAAAACTACGCTTGCGTGTGGATGTGTGTGTCTGTGTCCATGTTCCCACTGCTGTGCCAGCACTCGGACGCCTGGGTCCTCTCTGGCCACACCACGGCCATGAGCCGAGTGGCTGAGGGAGACCAGACACCCAGGGTGTCACTGTAAAGGACATCTCCTTCCCACCTGCCATGTGCCCCCAGATATGGGCAGATTAGGGGAAAGTGGAGTGTTCCCCCATGAGGCTGGAGGAGGCTGGTTCATGAGGACTGGGTTATGGACCAGTTAAACAATCTGAACATCCATAAATCCATGGGTCTGGATGGGATGCACCTGTGGGTGCTGAGGGAAGCTGGCTGAGGTCACTGTTAGGTCACTGTCCATCATCTTTGATAAGTCGTGGGAAACAGGAGAGGTGCCTGAGGACTGGAGGAAAGCAAATGTCACTCCAGTCTTCAAAAAGGGCAAGAAGGAGGATCCAGGTAACTATAGACCGGTCAGGCTCACCTCCGTCCCTGGGAAGACGATGGAACAACTTATCCTTGGTGCCATCTCAAGGCATATCAAGGAGATTAGGGGTCATTAGGGGCAGTCAACATGGCTTCACCAAGGGGAAGTTGTGCTTGACCAAGCTCATTGACTTTTATGAGGACATAAGGAGGTGGAGAGATGATAATAAAGCAGTGGATGTGGTCTATCTTGACTTCAGTAAAGCCTTTGACACAGTCTCCCACAGCATCTTCACAGCTAAACTGAAGGAGAGTGGTCTGGACGATCGGGTAATGAGGTGGACTGTGAACTGCCTGAAGGGAAGAAGCCAGAGAGTCGTGGTCAATGGGTAGAGTCCAGTAGAGGCCTGGATCCAGTGCAGTGCCTCAGGGGGCAGTGCTGGGGCTGGCATTATTCAATATATTCATGACTGACTTGGACGAGGGAATAGAGTGACTGTCAGCAGGTTTGCTGGTGACACCGAGCTGGGAGGAGTGGGTGACACTGGAAGCTGTGCTGCCATCAGAGACCTGGACAGGCTGGAGAGCTGGGCAGGGAAAAATTGAATGAAATAGAACAAGGGCAAGTGTAGAGTCTTGAATCTGGGCAGGAACAACCCCAGGTTCCAGTATAAGTTGGGGAATGACATATGTAGTGGAATGCAACCCCCCCTTCAGTTTGGAGTAGGCACATCTTCCTCTTTCTCCGCTACTTGAGGCTAACAGCTTCTTTTGTGTGGCCCAGAGCACACCACCCAGACCCATTAGGAGAAGGGAGTGCCGAGGCGCCACTGAGCCGCTGGGTGCCTGCGGCCAGTGTGGGGGATGTTTTGGAGGCTTCAGAGGCATCCCACAAACAGTGTGGGGGTGCAGAGAAGCTTCTAGAGTGCCTCCAAGTCATAATCTGATCAGCCTATAAAAACGGGACACTCGTCGGCGACTCCGCCCCTTGTGCGGGTCCCTCGGAGCACGAGCTTGGCCACTGCCGCCGGGAGCCACGGGCCCCCTCCCCCGCTCCCCGGGGATGGAGACTCCGCTTGCCTCGCCGCCACGTGTGTAAGTAAAACTTCTCGCGGAATTGCGAGTATATTTATACTTTTCGTGCACATTTGCACATATATTTTCTGTGCACATTTGCACGTGTACTTTAAATTAATCCTCGCACAATCGCGAGTGTATTTTCCTCCCGTGCACGGGTACTTTAAATCCTCGCACAAGCGCGAGTGGCCGCTGAGAGCCCCTCGCACAATTGCGAGTATATTTATACTTTTCGTGCACATTTGCACATATATTTTCCGTGCACATTTGCACGTGTACTTTAAATCCTCGCACAAGCGCGAGTGGCCGCTGAGAGCCCCTCGCACAATTGCGAGTATATTATAAATTTACCCTCGCGGAATCGCGAGTGTACTCTTCCCGTACTCACTACGAGTGCGTGTATCTTCTTTAAAATAATCCTGCACCGTGTTCGGCAAGTGTGTGCTCCTCCGGGACCCAAGGCTGGCTCCGGCATTGTTTTGGTGCAGCCACGTGCATGCACACTGTGGACCGCCTGTTGTATTAGTTGCTGCCCCTTCAAAGTATTTCCTCAACTGATATCCGAACCTGTATTTAAGTCACTTGTGGAGCGCTAGAACCCTGTTTCTCACTGGTTTAATAAAAGTTGTTGTGGACTCTGTTGTCCCTTAAATTAACCTCGGGGTGCCTCCGTGTAATATTTCGTGACAACATATTAGAGAGCAGTGTAGGGGAAAGGGACCTGGGGGTCCTGGGGACAGCAGGGTGACCATGAGCCAGCACTGGGCCCTTGTGGCCAGGAAGCCAATGGTACCTGGGGTGGGTTACAAGGGGGTGGTCAGTAGGTCAGAGAGGTTCTCCTGCCCCTCTGCTCTGCCCTGGGGAGACCACACCTGGAATATTGTGTCCAGTTGTGGCCCCTCAGCTCCAGCAGGACAGGGAACTGCTGGAGAGAGTCCAGTGCAGCCACCAAGATGCTGCAGGGA
Organism: Streptopelia turtur; assembly: GCA_901699155.2. NCBI lineage: Eukaryota > Metazoa > Chordata > Aves > Columbiformes > Columbidae > Streptopelia > Streptopelia turtur. The sequence continues at coordinate 13,532 of CABFKC020000040.1, forward strand.
GTGGAGCATCTCCCGTGTGAGGAAAGGCTGAGGGAGCTGGGGCTCTGGAGCTGGACAAGAGGAGACTGAGGGGGGACTCATTCATGTTTACAGATATCTAAAGGGGGAGTGTCAGGAGGATGGAGCCAGGCTCTTCTCGGTGACAACCAGTGACAGGACAAGGGGCAATGGGTGGCAACTGGAACACAGGAGGTTCCACTTAAATATGAGAAGAAACTTTTTCCCGGTGAGGGTGGCAGAGCCTGGCCCAGGCTGCCCAGGGAGGTTGTGGAGTCTCCTTCTGTGCAGACATTCCAACCCGCCTGGACACCTTCCTGTGTAACCTCATCTGGGTGTTCCTGCTCCATGGGGGGATTGCACTGGATGAGCCTTCAAGGTCCCTTCTAATCCCTGACATCCTGTGATTCTGTGAGTCGAAGAGTAGATGGTGCCAGCCCTTGGGGTACCCCATGTTTTACAGGCACCACAGGAAACAAATTCTACGCAGGGCTCTGGTAAGAACCATCCCCAGGGAACATATTTTGGTGTTGGGGCAGGGAGGAGCGTGGACAGGCAGCCCGGACCCCTGGGTCCTCTGCCCTGCTCGGGGAGGGGAGGTTGTTCCCTGTACGATGGGCTCAGCACTCCTGGGCTCACAGAAGATGTCACCACCTCCAGAAGCCATCTGCTGTTCCCAAGGCCACCAGTGCAGCAAGTCAACATTTATTTGATGCAACCAGTCTGCTACAGCCAGTAATCCTGTGTAAAATCGATGAAAATTACCACTGTGCTTTATTACAATGTGCCATATAACAACCAGGCATTGACAAATTTCTCTGTTTTCCCTGAGAAATAACATTTGTGGCACTTTTACCCCCAAATCCCTGGCAGCAGCATTTGTTAACACCAGGCAGCTTTGCTCTCCCAACAGGCACTTCCAGTCATTCATGCCCAAGCCAACACGTCACTGGAGCCTGGCCACGCGTTTTCAAACAATGTCCTTCTGGGGTCCAACTGATGCTGGGGTCGATTTTCTCCTGCAGAAATCCAGAGAATCCAGGCAATCCAAGGGAGGTTGGGATGGTTATTTGTTACCAATCTTAGAGCTCTTGATGGTGACATTGTTGCATTGCAGAGTAAAAGAAGAGAACTGGAAAAGGAGGTTGAGATTTTACAGGATGCAAAGGCGATCGCACAAGAAGTAATTACTGTTTCAAGCAGAGCGGTGCTATGAGCTGCAAGATAATGTAGACCGGCTGCTAGCATGTATTGCTAAGGAACAAAAGGAAAAATATGCCAAAAGTGAGTTTTTGTGTTCTCAGGTTTGTACTCTTACCACAAACCACTCTTGGAATCCCAAGGAATGGGATGGAAATATTTGGAGTGGATCCTCAGACTCCAATATTGAGTCTGAACTTGATCCTGACTTAAATGGCAGGGAGGTGGTGGGAGCACAACCCCCCATACAAATGATGCTGCAGCAGGAACAAGCAGATGAGGGGGGCGGATCGCACATACTCACTCTCTGAAGGAGTTAACGGCATTTTCAGAGATCTCTCAGCAGACGAGCGGGGAAGGAATTCCGGCACAGATTTTGCCAGCTTGGGATAGTGGAGCTGTGTCTATCCATTTATTGGCAGATGAACAAGACTCCTTAAGCCCTATAGCCTATGGTGATCAGATACAACAACGACATGCTCAGCTGCAAACTGTCAGAGGTCCGGACAGGCAAGATATTTTTGCACCTACGCTATATCAATGTTTGTGTGCAGCAGTTTTAACAGCATACGCTGAACCTGTTGAATCTGTGTTGTCCCGTGGAAATTGGTGCACAATGGAGGAAAGTATTGATTTAGTGCGGCAGATGGGGGTGCTGTATGCATTGATTATGGATCCGATTCGGACAGGGTAGCAGTGACAAGTGCTACAGGTAATGCAGGCACTCTGGCAAATGCCTTGAGGGGAACTGGGGCTGTAATTTCAGGACCCTCTGTTTGGGTGGTGGATAATGGAAATCCGGCAACACTGAGCAGAGTTACAGCACAGGCGATGGGAACACTAGTGTGGAATGACTTAGTACAAGCTGGTATCCCACGATCAGAAATAAGCGGGATCATACCATGACAAAGTTTTTGCCGCTTGTAAAAGTTAATGCTTATGCAAAAAAGCCAACCAGCCCCAGCCCCCCCGCCCACACTGCACCCACCCTCCACCCCAGTGCCAGACCAGTTTGCCTTTACCTGGCAACAAAAGCAATAGACTTGCCGAGTATTGTCTCAGAGATACAAACACGGTCCCTCCGTTTGCCACCAGATGATAGTAGCTGATACAGCACTATGGTCGGGTACTGTTACTGATTGCCATGATATTGATGATCTGTTGATTGTGGCAGCGTCACAACAAGAAACTGAAGCAGCCGCTGAATTTTTGAAGGTGCATTTGCAGGACCAAGGCTGGGCAATTACTCTGAAGAAAACACAGGGCCCTTGTGCTACCGTACTAGTTTTAGAAATAGTTTGGCATAGGCAGCTTAGAGAAACACCAGATAAAGAACAGCACACAGTGCAGCAGTTTTCTGTACCAGCTGCAATAAAACAATTACCCGCCTTTTTAGGATTTTTAGGGCATTGGAGAATTTTCATCCCTACATCTTCTGCAGAGGAGGAGTCCCCTTGTGAAGGGTTAATAGCAGAGCACAATAAAGTTGATTCATTTGAGCCCCAAACCAGTAAGAAAGCAGATAATGTGACCTCTGCTGAGCTGCATGCTCAAGCTCTAAATGTGCATATGGCTTGTGGACATGGATCAGCTTATGCTGCACACGCATGGGACACTGGTCACAATCAAACCCCTTTGCTGTTATATACCTTGTAGAACATGCTCACATCATTGTGCTGCTTGTACACAGCTGCATTTAAGAGCATGGGGAAAGGTAAAACGGGGTCAGTGGGCCTTGAATACCTGTCAGGTTGATTATATTGGCCACGTACCCCCATCTAGGGCCTGGCAATATGTATACACTGCTGTGGATACAGTGTCAGCACCAACTACAGGGGAAATGAAATTATTCACACCAATGGATTGTGAAGTGGGACTGCAGCCTCTTGATCTAGATGTAAAAATTCATACGACTCCAGAGAATGCTGTATGGTTTTGTACCCTGACCTCCTATGTTACATCCTTTGCTAATATCAGATTCTCGAGTTCTTGTATGTCAGGTATCTTCAGTGAACACCTGTGTTTTATCTAGAGGAGACAGCTCTGGAACAATGTTATTGGTGTCACAGACTCAACATCCAACTGAAGTCCAATCTGAAAAAGTGCAGGCCACGACTTTCCAGTCTGTGTGGGCAATGAGCCCACAGCAGGTTGTTAAACCCAGAGTGATACCAGCTGACGGAGCTGGAGCAGCAGCGTGTGTATTACTGGAAGGTGACGACATCTCACATCTTTGGAACTAATGCGGCAAGTGAAACCATCTACTGATAATGCCTGGCTGAATAACTCGTGTAATTCCTTGACAAGATGAATGGGACACCTGATTATTGCAGAAATATGTTTTTTCCTTTTTCTGTATGTGTTTATTGTGTGTCCCTGTAAATTGCTCTGTGCTACACCTCACAAGCACAAATGAACAACGCTGGCTTCGTTGGCCCCAGCAGGAGCAAGAACCTGAGCGAGAGGGTGGAATATATGGGGAGATAGCGAAAGATTTGGCAAGGTGATTAGTTAAATGTAAATACACTCCAGTGACTTGCACCTGCCTGTAGAAAGGGATCGCACAGACACTTTTACAGGCAGCGTGTGACACTGGCTAATTTAAAACATCTCCATCTACAGACACACTCACCCGTCCTGCGCGGCACTCAGAACCTCCTCATCCACCACAGCTCAGGCGGGAACAAAACGAATCCTCCTGCTTTCCCCACACCGAGAGCAGCCAGTTTTCCCTGCAAGCACAACAGCAGCTCCTGCGCTGCATCTCCCAACCACGCTCGTTACTGCAGAAGCTTCGGCAGCGCTGACCAGGACAGTCTGTACTTGTGCAAGTGATGAGCTCGGTCTCAGCACAAGGGCCGGGACGGCTGCAGCACACAGGGAGAGCGTTGTAGCTGTTTCTCCTGGAAGGCAGGGCTGCAGGAAAGGAAATAAATTAGTTTTTCAGGAACAAGAAGAACACATTCAAATCACCAGGGAAAATCTGGAACAAAACACTAAAAGCCCAGGTTTTGCAGGGAGCTGGAAAAAACACCTAAAACCTGTCCCCAGACCCTTCCCTTTTCCGTCTCGCAGACAATTTCCTCACTCATCGACAAGGGCACGTGAACACTCCAGGGGTCTGTCTGTCTACTGCGGGTAAACACAAACACCACCTTTTCAGCTGGTCCATATATCCCCAGATAGAAGCAAATGAACTCAAACGCTGTCGCCTGCCAAGAGCTTTGTCACCTCAAACATTATCTGCAGGGCCCGCTGGACAACTGCAGAGCGGGCGACTCACACACCCTGGGCCACAACCTCGGCTGCCTGGAACCTTCACGGCTCTCTCAGAAATCTGGGCAGGAGTCAAAACCATTCTGGTTCGAGAGCAAGACCGGCTCGAGCTCAAGTTTCCTTTTGCATTCTGACACCTGGAAGCTCAATCATAAAGGCTCCACGGGTCCACACCAACGGAGCTCTCCCAACAGGCACTTCCAGTCATTCATGCCCAAGCCAACACGTCACTGGAACCTGGCTACGCATTTTCAAACAATGTCCTTCTGGAGTCCAACCGATGCTGGGGTCAATTTTCTCCTTCAGAAACCCACAAAAATCCAAGCAATACAAGACGTGCTCCTCTCTGCTCCAACAGCTCTCAACCTCCTGCACTTGAGCTTTCATGGCGTTGCAGAAATAACAGAACAAACCCCAACACAAAAGATTCAAGCAGAGCACCCTCCTTAAAAAGCAAATCCCAACACGAGTGCTCATTGCAATCAAAGGAAGCTTGGACACCGCCCTTCAAACGCTCTGGCTGTGCAGCCTGGACGAGACGGTGTCTGCGGTTCAGCAACATCCACGCTCGTCACGACCGGCTGGTGCCGTCACCCCCAAATCTCAGCAGCAGCGTTTGTTAACACCGGTTAACAGCTTTGGGTACCCAGAGCTGCCTTCAGCTCACGTGAAAGCGTCTCCTCGTAACGCCCAGTGTGAGCCCAAGAACGACGCCTCCCTAACGCACACACTGAGGAACCTCAAACAGTGCCCCCTTCTCCATGGGCTGCGTTACAACCTGTGACAGAAAGGGGATTCCACAGCCTGGAAAAGCTCCACAAGGAACTGGAGATTCCTGGGTCTCAGAGTAATTCTAGAGCTCAAGTGGTGACAGACATCAGCTCCAGCTCAGATAATACATGCCAACACCCATCACTGACCCAAGAAGGCAGCTCCTCCCGTCCTGCCCAACGGCTTCAAATCCAACACACTTTGTCCCTCCAACAGGACGCAGCTTATTTCTCTGTCTTCCTCGAGATGAACTAGAGATAACTGAAAAAGTCTCTGTCCCGGCTCTGAAAAAAACCCCAGCCCGAAGATCCCGACTCTCCTTAAAGACACAGCATGACGCTAATGGAATAGTTTCATTGACCAGTCTGGGTGTCAGTCAAGCTCTGCCCCATCCATCCCCTCTTCCCAGCTCCTCACACCCGAGGGCAGAGCTCAGACCTTGGCTCTCAGACACCAACAACTAAAAACTTTAACTCTGTCCCTGGTGTTCCTCTTGTTCTCAAACTGAATCCGAACAATGACTGTGCCAGCTATGAAAAAGAAAGGCTTCTAACTGCATGGAGAAAATTGACTCACTTTCCAGGCGTCTCACCTGCACAAACCAGATTCTAAAGGCTGATGCGCTTCCCTAGGCACAAACCAGCCATGTAGCCAAAGCATGAAAACTCTGCCCCATTGCTGCCATGGCTGTTACCTGAAAATGATTCACCTGTGCTGCTGGTGCTCAAGGGGGACAGAACACAGAACAGCATCCACCACCTCTGACTATTTCTTGGAGCTTAATCCAGCAACAACCACAATTCTCAGCTGCCCAGTGCTTTACATGGAAATGCAAATGCAACAGGCAGTGCTAGAATCTGGATCACAGACATTTTGGGGTCCTTTGAGCTTGCTTTCACAAGCAGAGCAGAATTGGCTCCAACTAAAGTGGTATCTGCCCTGTTCAGCTAAACATCTAGTTTGAGTTAACCAGGGGCACAGGAATTCCTTTGACTCGCTTTCTGCAGAGCAGAGAGACTCAAATGAAATGACGTATGAAAACAGCCTTGAAAAGCTTCCAAGACCAGTGTGTGCCTGGAGCCCCCCGTGCTCTGCCTTGGCCTACACCACGTCAGTCTCTGGATGAGGAGGAAAAGCCTTCTGACCTTTTGCATACAGCCCAAACAAAATAACAACTACCTGAGACACTTGGACCAAGACTCAACATCAAAAATGAATGCTTCTTGCAGGGTAAAAGTGCACAGCAATTAAAGACCTGCTAAACAGACCCGTCATTCTCAGCAATAAACAACCCCCAAGGCTCAAGAAGCCAGCCAGGGTTCCTGCTCTAAATCCCAGCGCAGCTGCACCGACCTGAGTCCACACGGACACAGTCACCCCCCTTGTCCCACACGAGGCTGCACAGGCCACGTGCTGCTCCAACAGGAACGTGCTGGGGACACCCGGGTTTCCCACGGCGGCCTCTGCGCTGCCCCCTGCACAAGCACCAACGGGCCGGCAGCTGCGGGCTCAGCTCCGGCGGGGCCGGGACCGGGGGCTCCAAGGGCCTGTTCGCACACGGACCTTTGTGCGCGCGCCCCGGCCGCGGGCGCTTCTCCCGCCCCGATCCCGACCCGCCGCTCGCCCCCCCCGGACCCGCTCAGGAGCCTCCGCTCGGCCCAGCGCTGCAGCCGGAAATTGCGTCACCGGGACGGGCGAGGCGAGCCGCGCTGCCGGCAGGACCCCGCCAGAGCTGTCCGATTATTCGCCTGACCCGCCAAGTTTTTATACGAAATCTGATTGAGCTGAACCATTATTAAAATAAAAAAGTCTCTGGGTGGCCGTGCCGTCATGGTGGCTCAGTGCAGTGGAAAATCCACTGAACTGAAGATCATTTCGGCTCTCAAATAAACTCCTCCCTCCCCGCTCCGCAGCCGCTGAGCCCGCAGCACAAAGTGCGACCGGCACGTCCCGGGTCAGTCGGTGCCGCGTGCGCTGTCACCTCACTCGGTGCTGCAGCAGCACTGAGGGCTGTGGATTCCACACCCGGAGTGTCCTGTCCTGTCACAGAGGAACAGGCTGGGCTGCTCAGAACAGGTTCATTCTAAAGTCGCTGAAGAGAAGTTTCCGCTTCCTGGAATCTCAAACAGCAGCAGCTCTGACGAACGTGACAGACCATGGGCCGCGTGCATTTCTCAGTGTCTGTCCTGATCGGTTTATCTGGTCATTATTAGTGCCAGAAAGAGGTGGAAAGATAAAGACAACGGGTTGTGCTGCACAGAGTTACATCATTTTTGCCAAATAAAGAACTGAAATAAATAACTTAGGCTTTTTCTATGGATAAACAACGTTTAATCCAATTCCTTAATTGTATTCCTTAAACACGTGTTCATTAGAGCATAAGCAAAACAGCCCAACACGCACACCTTTTAACAATAAGAGGTGTGCTTAAATACAGTAAGTGTTACATATTCATAATGGCCCCAGGAACGCCTCTACATATGGTGAAGCACGTGAAGCATCCAACCCCAAAACTTACCTCTACCCCCAAGACAACTCCGGAACCCCTAACACTAACCCTAATCCAACCATTACCCTAAACCAAATCCTAAAACTTAAGCCTAAATGTAAACCTAAATACTAATCCTACATCTAATCCTAAAATTTAAGACAAACCCCTAACTCTAACCCTAAGACCCCTTCCTTACTGGGCAATGATGGGCGTGGTGTTATGAGGTAATTTGTGTCTCAGAAACTCATAATCCAGTAAAAAGCCTGTGGCTGTGGAGGGGACCATGGGGTCAGTTCTGGCTCTGGAGGTGACAGACCAGCAGCAGGGACATGGCTGGGAAAGAACCTCTGCACTAGGACAGGCCCTGTCCACGAAGAGGACTTGGAGATGGGCTGTCATGTCCATTCTGCCTGAGCACGTGACAGGACAGCAGCTGGTGTACGGTCATGTCTACCAGAGAAGCTGAAAGGCACTCATGGGTTTTACAAGATCACGGTGAGGTTACTTCTGTGTGGTGAGGTGAAAGACCACAAGAAGCCTGACAGGTTGGGTTCCCTGCTTGAAGGGCAGTTTATGAGATAGTCGAGCTTTCCATGGTAGTGGGAAAATGAAGGAGAGGGAGAAAAAAGGCAAGAAGAGCAACTTGGAAGATAGAGACTGAATATCAGGAGGAAGAAATGTCACTGGAAGGGCAGTGCTGTGGGGCAAGAGGTGACCCAGAGGGAGCTGGATCAGCCCATGGTTTGTGTTCCAAAGAGCAGCCAGTGAGGGTGCAGACACAGCAGTGAAAGGTGCAGAAATGCTGGGTGAGAGCAGGTGGGGAAGCGAGATGGGTGTCTGCAGCCTGCAGGGAAAGAGGGGAAGGTGTAGGACTGTGTGGAGCATCCTGTGGTGGAGATGGCAAAGGGCTCTGGCAAGGCTGGGAGGCATCGATAGAACCCAGGTCTGTGTCCCCTTGGCCAGGGCAGTTGTCTCTGCCACTGAGGCCCAGGAGAAGACATGTTGTCCTCATGGCACTGGGGCCTCGGTGCCTCCTTGCAGCCCCATGGGGAAGCTGGAGGTTGTTGTCCCAGTGTTGTCCTTCCCTGGGCCTTGCACACCCACATCCCACGGTCCCAGGAAGAGCCCTGAGCCGTGTGTGAGGGACAGGATCCCCCTTCCCATTGCCTGGAGCTCATGGGTCTCCTTTCTGCTTCAGAAAGCAAACCAAGGAGTTTCTCAGCATCAGAGCCACCTGCACGGGGCCTTGGCCCAGCTGTCATCACAGCCTCCAACGGATCCCTGGGGAGCCTTTGTCAGTAACAGGCCTCAGTGGGGCCCATTAACGCTTCAAGGAGCTTTGAAGTTTTGTTTCTGACTTTGCCTCCTTGAGAGCTTTGTTTGTTCTCAGTACCTGAGGTTCATGGACTCAGCCTCAAATGCAGCATGAGCTCACTAAAATGCCCCAAGCTCTCACAAGCCACGTCTCCTGCATAATTTTCTTCAAGCTCTGCAAAGCTTATAGAGTTAATTAGAGAGGTTTCAGGAGAGCAGATAAAGGGGACATTTTGAATGAGCACTTTGAAGATGTGATAGTAGAATTCTCCAGTGGATACTGATGCAGAGTGTCTCCTGAGGAGGTGTGGACAGACAGGAAAAGCAGATTCAACTCCAGCAGATCCCCACCACAGATGACCTGTGTCCATCAGTGCCAGCCCCTCTCCTCAGACCAGAACAAGAGTCCTGCTCCAGCAACAGAGCAGCCTGACCCAAATGAGTGTCTGCAGAAAGAGGTTTCTCTTCCTGCTGGATTCCTCCTGCAGGCACAGAAATGCTCCCTTGCTCTTCTCCAGGGACATCCCTTTCCCCAGGTGAGGGTGTCCAGCCTGGCCTGGCCGGCTGGTCCTGGTTCCCTCCCTGTGCTCCCCACAGGGCCCTGAGCTGGCGATGCTGCTCTGCAGAGCGAGGGGCTGTGGTGCCCTGGGGCCATGGGTGACTCTGCTCTGGCCACGCTGGTTGGGCTGGGAAACAGACCCAGCTGGATGAGGATCACTGCTGCTGAGCCCTTTCCATCTTCCCAGCTGGCTCAGGAGCCGAGGACAAGGCTGGGCAGGACCATGGGGTGTCTCTCATGGCACAAAGGGCAGGGGAGGGCTGAACCAAGATGGTGTCCTGAAACATTCTCCAGTCTGACATCTTTTGGCATCCTGGCTCCTCACAGCCTGTCCTGGCATTGAAGGGCCCTTGTTACCCTGTGCCCTCCTCAGGTTCACCTCTTCCTCTGGGACACCTTACATGATCACTCCTTTCACCAGGACTGTTTTGTTTAACCCAGCAGGCAGCTGAACATCACACACAGCCCTTCTCTTACTCCCTCCAGCCCCGTGGGATGGGAGAGGGAATCAGGAAAGAAATAAACATCTTGGGTTAAAATGAAGACAGTTTAATGAGACAGAAAGGCAAAACAATAACAACAGCAACAATAGCAACAATAGCAACAATAGCTACAATAGCCACAATAGCCACAATAGCCACAATAGCTACAATAAATATAGTAATGATAATAAGTAAAATAATTATAGTAATAGTAACTATAATAATAATGATGGCAGTAGTAATAGTAGTAATTGCAAAAATGGTAATAATAATAACAGGAGATATAAACCAAGTCACGCACAATGCAATTGCTCACAACCCACTGAGTGACACCCAGCCAGATCCCAAACAGCGGTCCCCCAGATAACTTTTCTCTAGTTTACATACCAAGCATGACATCATATGGTGTGGAATATCCCTTTGGCCACTTGGGCCACCTGTCCTGCCTGTGCCCCTCCCACCTTCTTGTGCATCTCCAGCCTCCTTGCTGAAAAGTCCTTGGTTTGGGATAAACATGGCTTAGCAACAACCAAACATCCCTGTGCTATCAACATTCTTCTCAGATTAAATCCAGCACACTGCACTCTACCAGCTACTAGGAAGAAAATTAACTCTCTCCCAGCTGAAACCAGGACAGTGCCCCCCCTTATTCTGTACCATCTGTGTTGTGCCCGGGTCCCACACTCTCCAATACATTCCAGTTAATCAACAGCACTTTTCCTATCTCTGGAAATACACACAGATCTCATTCCTCAGTCTATAGGCCACACCTCTAAAATGTCCAATGAGTTCATGTGGTCCATGGCTTTGGGCTCCAGGACAGGAGAGATGGTCTTTGCTGTTGGACTGTTGTGTCCTGTGTCCAGAGCTCGTAGCTGGTGTATCTGTCACAGCCAGGGACAGTGTGTGAGTCTGGGTGGGCAGCGAGTGGCACCTCAGGGAGGTCCTCTGACAGCCCCTGGCAGCTCCACTCCTCTCCAGGATGCATCTGCCCCTGCTGGTGGGACAGCGCCAGGCAGATAAGTCACAGACGTGTCCCTGTCTTTTTGGATGTGTGCGACCAAGAAGGGAGCTCTTCATCCAGGCCTTGGAACCTGACAAATCCCCCCTGGGACCCTGAGCTAAACCCCAACCCTAACCACTTCCACTGACACCACTCCCTAAGCCCTAACCCTAACACTTACCCATCCCTTACCCTAACCCTAATCCTAACTCCTGCACTTAAAACTTACCCTACACCTATCATTCACCTAAAACTAACCATAACATTAACCCAACCACCACCCTAACCCTACCTTTTGCCCAAAATCTAACCTAGACCAAACCCCCCATAATCCTAAAACTAACCCTAACCCTAGCCTTACACAAACTCTTACCTGAAATATCACCCTAATGTGACCTCTAACCCTAAACCATAACCCTAGCCTAACCCTAAAACTAACCCTAACCCATCATATTAACAGTAGGCCTAAACCAAACACTAAACAAAACCAAGCCCTAACCCTAAATCCTAACCTGCAACTCTTACGACTGACTCTAACCCTAAAGTATCCCTAATTCAAACCTTAACCCATTAACATAGCGCTAATGCTATCCCTACCCCTAACTCCTAAAACTAACCCCTTACACTAATCCTAACAACTTACACTAACACTACCCCCTAACAACTAACCAGAATTCTGACCCTAAATGCCAAAACCAACCTCAATCTCTAATATAAATCTAAAACCTAACTCTGACCATTCCACTAACACTACTGCCTAACACTAACCCTAACCCTAATGCTAACCCCATCCCTATCTCTAACCTAAATCTAAAGTTAAAACGTAATCCTAACTCTAACCCAAAACATAAAACTAACCCCTAACGCTAACTCCAACCCTACATTCTAACCCTCTTCTAAATCTAATCTAACTCTAGTATTAAAACCTAACCCTGACTGCTTACACTAACACTATTCACTAACTCTAAAGCCTAATCCCAACATTAAGCCTAACCCTAACCCTATCTCAAATGCCTAACCCCAAGCACTAACCATAGGCCCTTACCCCTAAACCTAACCTGTACTCTAATCCTGACCCTGACTCGAACTCTAGTCCCTAACCCTAATCTAAACCTAACCCTAAACCTTATCCAACACTAACCCTTATCTAAATGATAACCCTAGTGCTAACCCTAACTCTAAATGCAATCCTAACTCTTAAACCTAACCTAACCCTTAAACTAAGCCCTAACTTGTACCCTAACACTAACCTTAACTGTAATTCCTAACCCTAACTCCAAGTCTAACCCTAAACATCTAACGCTAACTCTACCCCTAACCAAAACCGTAACACCAGACCCTAACTCTAACCCTTCGCCCAACTGGTAATGCCAACTCTAACCCTAACCATCCTCTAACCCTAGCTGAAACCCTAACCCTAAGGCATAACTGCTAACCCTAACCCTAACCCTATCCCTGACTATAATACTAACTCATTCCCTAATCACTAACCCTTCCTCTAACCCATAAAACTAACCCCTAACCATAACCACATATATGCATTGCTAAACCTCAACCCTGATTCTAACCTCTAAACCATAACTCTAACCCTAACCTAATCTCTACCCCCCAACCCCAAATCCTAACCCTATTCACAACTTAATCCTAACTGTAAGCCTACACCCTAACACCTATCCCTAAAAAAAATCTAACCATAATGCTTAACCCATACCCTCATTCTAATCCTAAATCAAAGCCTGAGTCCAAGCCTAAACTCAAACCCTAACCCTACCTCTAACTTTAATCATAAACCTAAATCTAAATCTAAACTTAACCCTAACCCTATCCCTGTCCCTAACCCATAAACCTACCCTCTAAACCTAACCACTTCAACTGACCCTAACACCACACCCTAACCCCCAAACCTAACACTATTCCAACCCTTACCCTAACCTTAATCCTAACCCCTACCACTAATTCTAACCATAAATCTAAAACTGAGCCCCAACCCTGACTCTAACTCTAACAGTAACCCTAAACTCTAACCCCAATACTAAACTCTAACCCTAACCTAACACTAACTCTATCACTAACCTAACCTTAATGGTAAGCCATAACTAACCTAACCTAACCTAACGCTAACACAGACCCTAATTCTAACCTGAAATCTACACCTAACCCCTAAATTCACCTCTAACCCAAACCTTAAACCTAAACATAACCCTAATCTAATCCTAGCCCCATTCATATCCCTAGCCCATGAACCCAGCCACCAACCGTAAGCACTTAGACTAAAATTAACGCTAACCCAACCCCAATATCTAACCCTAACCATTAACTCAACCTCTAAGCCTAACCCTAAAGCCTAACCTAAACCTAGCTCTAATCTAATGCTAAATCCTAACCCATCATTCTAAGACTAACTATAACCCTAAGCCCCTCTCCCAAAAATAACACTAAAACTACCTCTAACCCTAACCCAGTGTCCTATCCCTAACCCTTCAATATAAATCTAAAACCTAAAACTGACCATTCAAATAACAAAACTCTCTAAGCCGTAACCGTAACACTTATCCATCCCTTACCCTAACCATAATCCTAACCCCTAAACCTAAAACTTACCCTACACCTATCATTCACTTAACCATAAGATTCACCCAAACACCACCCTAACCCTACCTCTTGCACAAAATCTAACCTAAACCAAACCCCCTCAACTCGAAAACTAACCCTAGTATAACCCAAAACCTAACCCTACCCCTAAACCTAAGCCTATCCCTACCCCTAACCTTAACCACTTACACTAAACTAACCCAAACTCTACCCTTACCCTAACTCGAACCACTGAAATCTTACCCTAATGCAACCTCTAACCCTAACCCATAACCCTAGCCTAACCCAAAAACTAACTCTAACCCATCATACTAACATCAGCCTTAAACCAAATAGTAAACTAAACCAAGCCCTAACCCTAAATCCTAACCTGCAACTCTTACGACTGACTCCAACCCTAAACTAACTCTAATTCAAACCCTAACCCATTTTCCTAACTCTAAAGCTATCCCGACCCCTAACCCCTAAACCTAACCCCTTACACTAATCCTAACGACTTACACTAACACTACCCCCTAACCACTAACCAGAATTGCAACCCTTAATGCCAACCCCAACCTCCATCTCCAATATAAATCTAAAACCTAACTCTGACCATTCCACTAACACCACTGCCTAACACTAACCCTAACCCTAATGCTAACCCCATCCCTATCTCTAACCTAAATCTAAAGTTAAAACGTAATCCTAACTCTAACCCAAAACATAAAACTAACCCCTAATGCTAACTCCAACTCTACATTTTTATCCTCTTCTAAACCTAATCTAACTCTAATACTTACCCATAATCCTAACTCTAACCCAAACCCTAGTCCTACCCTTCAACCCTAATATTAAAACCTAACCCTAACTGCTTACACTAACACTATTCCCTATCTCTGAAACCTAATCCTTAGCCCTAACACTAACTATAACCTAACACTAATCTAATCCTAACTGTAAACCTCATCCAAACCCCTAACCATAAGTGTAACTGTAAACACCATAATCTAACTCTAATCTAACCCTAACCCTAAATCTAATCTGAAACTTAACCCTAATTCAAACCCTAAATCCTAAAACTAACCCCTAACCTTAACCACTTCCACTGACACAACTCCCTGGCCCCTAAATCTAACCCTAACTGTAAATCTAAAACTAACCACTAACCCTAACTCTAACCTGAACACTAACCAAACCTGAAATGTAAATCCAAACTACACCCTAACCCTGAAACGTAACACTATTCCAACCCATACCCTAACCTTACCCCTAACCCCTACCACTAACTCTAACCGTAAATCTAAAACTGAGCCCTAACCCTGACTCTAACCCTAACAGAAACCCTAAACCCAATCCTAAACTATAACCCTAAACTAACACTAACCCTACCACTAACCTAATCTTAACACTAAGCCAAAACTAACCTAACCTAACCCTAACCTAACCCTAACCCAGACCCAACACCAATCCAACTTGTGGAGGGGTCTTGATAGATAAAGATCTGTTGCTGAATTAGTCAGGCTCAAAGGAATCTCAAGGCCACTTCGAGAAGCTGAATCTGCTGTGAGAAAGAGGGGCGTTCCACAATCACCGGGGTCCTGGCGTGGCGTGAGTCATCGGACATATCATCAGTGAGACTCCAGAGCATGGACAGCCCACGATACTCATTTAGCGAATCCATGCTTGGAGCGTGGACGCGTGATTAGAATATAGTTACATATATAAGGGGACTTGTTTCTGTAATAAATGGCTTAGCGTGATTCACATTGAATCGACTGGTTGTGCTAAGTCCTTGTTTCGCTCTAACAAATGGTGACCCCGACGTGATACTCTGAATGGCGTACCACTGAAGTTGGGGAAAAGCCTAGAGCAGGCCCAGCCGGAGGTGGATCAGCTGGACTGAAGACCGGGCAGAGGGTACAGACGCTCCGCGTTAATTGAAGAAGTTACCGTAAAGGGTGAGCGGCTGGGAGCGGGAGGAGGGAAGAGTGAAGTTATGGGGCAAAATAAATCCTCTGAGGAAGAAGCCATAGTTAAACTCCTCCTGCCTATTCTCTCTATGAGAGGACTTAAATAAGAAGGAAGTAACATATGTAGACTATTAATTCGGTATAGAATTAATGGCTACCCGAGAGAAAACGAGAAGGCTTTTAAACGTTAACTTTGGAACGATAAAGGGCAGAAATTATGGAATAAGGTCAGCAATGGAGATGATAAAGAAACTAAATCATTAGCGACTACATAGAAGCTTAAGTCCAACTTAAAAGACTTTAAGGCCGAGCGGGCTACCGTTGCCAGAATTTTTCCAGCGTTGCAGCCTGATAACAAACCTAAAAATGACTGTGAAGTTTACCCGGATCGTGTCTTTTGACCCCCTCCCCACTCCATCCCCTGTTGTGCCGTCCCCCCGATGATACAGCAGTCTGGGGCGGGGGGAGGAAAAATGCCGAGCGGGTGGCCTCCTGTACCGTCATCTAACCCTGGTGAGAACAGCAAGTCCAGAGGATTGGAGTCAGACAACTTGCTCAAAGAACCTGTGACAGATGAGAATGCTAAAGTCGTAAACAAGTGTACTATCGGTCCTTTTACCAATTTTACCAATCTGCTTTTACTGTCTTTTAACCCTCTAACTCCTACGAAAGAGCAGAAGGAGTCACCGGATGAGAACTGGGCAAAAGAACTCTGTGAAATGTAACAGCTATAGATCATTTAGGACAGAACAATGCGAATTCTTTGAAAGGGGCAGGTATCCCACAACTCCTGGAAGAGACACTAATTGACACACCACAACTACAGGCACGATTAGTTTCTGAAATCCTGAGGCAGTCAACAGATCTTGCATATCAAGCTATGAGAGAGGTGTCTGAAACCAACAAAGCAGCCAAATCATTTGCAATGGTTAATCAGTGTCCCAGTGAGAATTACATGCAATTTATTGACCATCTTCAAGAGGCCATCAATAAGCAGGTTGAAAACTTAGAAGCTAAGGAAGCATTGGTGTTGAAATTAGCAGTAGAGAATGCTAATGTTTGCTATCTGCGAGTTTTACAGTACATATTATGTGTTTCTGTGTATTGCCTCTCTGAAAATCAAGCAGCTTGTCAGGAATGTGAGTTCATTGTTTTACTAGTTGTTTTTAAGTGCACCGTAAAACTCTCTCCCCATTTTTCCCAGTCGTGTTGCAAGCAGCACCCCTCCCTCCCCCTTCTCAAGGCTTTTACTTGCAAAATGGGGTCAGGAATAATTGTTTTCAGTTGTGTTCCTGAAAAAATCAGTATTGGGAGGTGTTTTAAAACTTAGGAAAGCACTCAGAATTATAAGGAAGGAAGATCTTGTCTAATACTGAAATCAGTGTTCGCTGCTGTTTACGTAAAATGATTGGAAAAAGTGTCCAGAGAATAGAATTTTGTTGCAATTAATGTTGTTTTTAAGGTGAGAAGAGCAGGACAAAATAAATCTCTACAAGAAATCATTAAATCATTTCAGACAGTTTTACAGGCAGGGTGATTTGAACTTCAACAAGCTGAGAGAGTTAACTGATAACACGCAGGTCACAGCAAACTTGTTAGAGTCTGCAAGATGCTTTCCTTATTAATCTGTTTTCTTTGTGGGTATCTGTTTAAGTATGTTGCAATTTTAGTAGGTCGGTGCTATATGGTACGATAAGTTCACAGTCTGTTAAATCGTGAGAATCCATTGACTCAATATGTGCATTTTGTGATAATTCAGAAGATCATGAGTAATTTAGTTCTTTACTGCGTGAATGTGATAGTAAAAATTTTGCGTGTAGTAGCTGTTATTTTTCTCTCCAGCATGCTAGCTTTATTTCCAGCATTCAGACTTGCGCAACTCTGTGACAGGCTGTCTCCCATGTCGGTGCACTAAATTTGGCTTTTCCGTATGCACATCATGTAAAGAATCCTGGTTTTGGAATAACAGTTGTAGCGCACCAGATGAGACACTGAAAACAAAACAAAACAAAAAAAAAAAGGCCTTGCTCAGTCCGGCTGGGGGGCCGATGGAGCTTCAGCGCGCACTGACTTTTTTTGTCAGGGAGACCCAGAGGTACCTCCACCTGGCTGAGCAGTGAGCGGCCCAGAGGTGCAATGCAAAAATTGAGATATTGTCTTAAATTAGTGTGACTGTGATCCATCTGCATATTTGAACTGGGTATTTGGTTTTCACATCTGAGCTCAGTATTTTGGTTTGCATATTCATATTTGGTACCAAAAGAATCTTGTTTGGGGAGATAATTCCAAAATGGGAACCGGTTCCACTGCTAAAATTCCACCTTGCTCCCCCTTAGGATGCATCCTTACATATTAGAGTAATTGCTTATGTTGTTAGAAAAGCATTTAAATTGTTAAAATGCTATGATAGATGTGAATTTAGAAGAGGTTGTATTTAAAAGTTGCTAGAATATTAACTGATTTAGATCTAGGACAATAGAATAATGGATTGATGTTTATTATACTGGTTTATACTGTTTTTTGACATCTCTAAATTGTAAAAGGTAAATGGAGCTAAGGAATGTAACTCTTGTTGAGCTACTTGAAATTGCATATAAAGTGTATTATGGCTGGAATGAAATGGGAAAACAAAAGACCAAAACATCCCAGGCCTGTGTGCAGCTCATCGTAACTGAGAAGTTCCCCAGAGCCTCCCACTTCGTACCAGCCATTATTCCAGCTGCGTGACCTTGGTTATCTCTAAACTGCAGCACGAAGAGAAAGAAAAACAAAAATGGAAAAACCTGGCTGCCCGCTTTAAAGCAGTGAAAGCGGGGTTTTCTCTCCCCCCTACTGCAGCGATGTAATACTGAATGGAGCAGTCTGAGGGTGAAGTTTAAAGGCATCCTTAGCAGACCCATAGTTCTAATGAAACTGGAAAATTAAACCAAAAATTTGTTGATAGACTTATTCTGCGGTAATTAGTTGTAAGAGACTTCTTAGTAAATTCACCATGCTAGTTTTTGAGGTCATGGGAGAGAACGAAAGAAAGGCCATTTTTTGAGACCAATGGAATGCCAAATTTGGAACAAAGTTTTAATACATGAATTCTTATAGTTGCCAGAAAGTCCTATAGCTCTCTTAGGTTAAGATTTGTTAAGTAAATTAAGCTCAAATAACGTTTTCTGAGAATTCTGTTTAGTTGCATGGCCTACAAGAAGCTGCTGGGATGGTGCAGATCTGCTTGCTGCAAGTGAGAAATCTCCAAGGAAATTTCAAATGCTGTATTTCCACTAGTATTAACAGCCAGTGTTTCGATAAAGCAAATTCTACACTGATAGATCTGAAACAGGACTTCGATCCGGTAAGGGAAAACAATATCCAATAACTATGACAGCCAAAATGGAGTTAGAAACTTTGAGGAATGAATTTATGACAACCTTACAGGCTGGCTGCATTCGATTGGACTTGCAGATTTGTCTACAGCTACAAAATAGAAACAACCTGTGGCTATTGTGGGACAGTATGATGAGATTGCTAGCAAACTGATATACTGACTGTTATATACCAATTGTCACTCTGATCAAGAAAATGCAAGAAATGAATTTAAGTCTTAATAGGCCATGATCCTTTTGTCATATATGTACCATTTGTGAAATTTAATTCTGATTTTTTTTTTATTTGTAATCTATGTCTTTATAAATTGCACTAGCTGGTTTTCTTAACGGCACAGCTTTTGGCATGCCTAAATGTAAATTGCTGCAGAACCTGCAAGTCTTTAACATCAGGTCATAGGCCATACTTGTATTTGGTCTGATCCTACATACTTGCAAAGTTTTTGTTGATGGTTCTGGAAAGTCTCATAAAGCTGTAGTGGTTTGGTGTGGAGATAACAATTGGCATAATTCTGTACAAATTATTGAAGGCTCAACCCAATTAGCGGAACTTGGCACAGCTTTAAATTACTTAGAGCTTTTTAAGGAGGAACCTCTAAATTTGATTTGTGATTTTGAGTACGTAGTCAAGATCTAACACACGTATCTGGTTCTGACCTTTGTTTGTTTGTTTGTTTGTTTGTTTTTATAAAAAAAAAAAAGGGGGGGAAGTAGGGGAAACACCACAAAACCAATTATCAAAAGCATTGTATGTGATGAAATACTTTGCAAGTATGGCCCAAAACCATGCTAAATCAGAAAGAACCTACATTAGTTATGGTCAAATCACTAGTCAATGGAAAAGGCCACATCAATTGATAACCTGGGGAAAAGGTTATGTTTGTGTCATTACAGGCCGAGGACTGAAGTGGGTTCAACAAAGATTCAATGGATGCAGATGGACAGGAGGGAGATAAGTTGTGAGGACTGTTTCAGATGTAAACCATGGATCCCAATGCAGTGTTACAGATGCTCGCAGACCTGGTGGTCTAGAAGCCTATTAGCAAGCAGGTGGTGTACCTTCTGTGGAGAATGGCAATTTGAACAATCAGCAGGAGATCCAAAAGGGTGATATTATGATTAGATAGTCAATGCATAGATAAGGTAAAATTATGAGATATCTCTACCATAGTAATCTAAGTTTAGCAACTGATAAAGTTTTAGAAGGGATATTAAGGTTAAGCTATTGATCTTTTAAATAGGTTAAGATAACTTTTAAGATATTAATTCAATTATTAGTATATGCTGATGATATTAAGTATGTTACCCTATAAACTGCACAGTTATAAATCTTTTAGGAATTTAAGATAACATATTGTATTAACTTGTCTGGTTATTTTGAATCTATTAAAATAGTGTGTTAATAAGGTTGTCATAGTAGAATTAAGGTTTTAAGAATAGGCAGGTAGTAGTTTGATCTTATTAAGTAAGGCTTAACTGCATTATATGTAATTGTAATTATGTTGTTAATCACGTGTTCTATGTTGCAGTATATTTCAAAAATGATGCACTGTGCGGTTCAAGGGGCCTGACTAATTCAGGAAAAGAAAGGGGGAAGTGTGGAGGGGTCTTGATAGATAAAGACCTGTTGCTGAATTAGTCAGGCTCAAAGGAATCTCAAGGCCTCTTTGAGAAGCTGAGATCAGAGTCTGCTGTGAGAAAGAGGGGCGTTCCTCAATCAGCGGGGTCCTGGCGTGGCGTGAATCATCGGACATATCATCAGTGAGACTCCAGAGCACGGACAGCCCACAATACTCATTTAGCGAATCCATGCTTGGAGCGTGGACGCGTGATTAGAATATAGTTACGTATATAAGGAGACTTGTTTCTGTAATAAATGGCTTAGCGTGATTCACATTGAATCGACTGGTTTGGCTAAGTCCTTATCTCGCTCTAACACTAAGTAATTTAAAGTTGTGCCAAGTTCCGCTAATTGGGTTGAGCCTTCAATAATTTGTACAGAATGATGCCAATTGTTATCTCCACACCAAACCACTACAGCTTTATGAGACTTTCCAGAACCATCAACAAAAACTTTGCAAGTATGTAGGATCAGACCAAATACAAGTATGGCCTATGACCTGATGTTAAGGACTTGCAGGTTCTGCAGCAATTTACATTTAGGCATGCCAAAAGCTGTGCTGTTAAGAAAACCAGCTAGTGCAATTTATAAAGACATAGATTACAAATAAAAAAAATCAGAATTAAATTTCACAAATGGTACATATATGACAAAAGGATCATGGCCTATTAAGACTTAAATTCATTTCTTGCATTTTCTTGATCAGAGTGACAATTGGTATATAACAGTCAGTATATCAGTGTGCTAGCAATCTCATCATACTGTCCCACAATAGCCACAGGTTGTTTCTATTTTGTAGCTGTAGACAAATCTGCAAGTCCAATCGAATGCAGCCAGCCTGTAAGGTTGTCATAAATTCATTCCTCAAAGTTTCTAACTCCATTTTGGCTGTCATAGTTATGAAAACTAGCATGGTGAATTTACTAAGAAGTCTCTTACAACTAATTACCGCAGAATAAGTCTATCAACAAATTTTTGGTTTAATTTTCCAGTTTCATTAGAACTATGGGTCTGCTAAGGATGCCTTTAAACTTCACCCTCAGACTGCTCCATTCAGTATTACATCGCTGCAGTAGGGGGGAGAGAAAACCCCGCTTTCACTGCTTTAAAGCGGGCAGCCAGGTTTTTCCATTTTTGTTTTTCTTTCTCTTCGTGCTGCAGTTTAGAGATAACCAAGGTCACGCAGCTGGAATAATGGCTGGTACGAAGTGGGAGGCTCTGGGGAACTTCTCAGTTACGATGAGCTGCACACAGGCCTGGGATGTTTTGGTCTTTTGTTTTCCCATTTCATTCCAGCCATAATACACTTTATATGCAATTTCAAGTAGCTCAACAAGAGTTACATTCCTTAGCTCCATTTACCTTTTACAATTTAGAGATGTCAAAAAACAGTATAAACCAGTATAATAAACATCAATCCATTATTCTATTGTCCTAGATCTAAATCAGTTAATATTCTAGCAACTTTTAAATACAACCTCTTCTAAATTCACATCTATCATAGCATTTTAACAATTTAAATGCTTTTCTAACAACATAAGCAATTACTCTAATATGTAAGGATGCATCCTAAGGGGGAGCAAGGTGGAATTTTAGCAGTGGAACCGGTTCCCATTTTGTAATTATCTCCCCAGAAAAGATTCTTTTGGTACCAAATATGAATATGCAAACCAAAATACTGAGCTCAGATGTGAAAACCAAATACCCAGTTCAAATATGCAGATGGATCACAGTCACACTAATTTAAGACAATATCTCAATTTTTGCATTGCACCTCTGGGCCGCTCACTGCTCAGCCAGGTGGAGGTACCTCTGGGTCTCCCTGACAAAAAGGGTCAGTGGCGCCAGAGCCCATCGGCCCCCCCACCGGACTGAGCTTTTTTTTTTTTTTTTTTTTTTTTGCTTTGTTTTGTTTTCAGTGTCTCATCTGGTGCGCTACAACTGTTATTCCAAAACCCGGATTCTTTACTAGATGTGCATATGAAAAAGCCAAATTTAGTGCACCGACATGAGAGACAGCCTGTCACAGAGTTGCGCAAGTCTGAATGCTGGAATAAAGCTAGCATGCTGGAGAGAAAAATAACAGCTACCACACGCAAAACTTCTACGATCACATTCATGCAGTAAAGAACTAAATTACTCATGATCTTCTGAATTATCACGAAATGCACATTTTGAGTCAATGGATTCTCACGATTTAACAGACTGTGAACTTATCGTACCATATAGCACAGACCTACCAAAATTGCAACATACTTAAACAGATACCCACAAAGAAAACAGGTTAATAAGGAAAGCATCTTGCAGACTCTAACAAGTTTGCTGTGACCTGAGTGTTATCAGTTAACTCTCTCTGCTTGTTGAAGTTCAAATCGCACCGCCTGTAAAACTGTCTGAAATGATTTAATGATTTCTTGCAGAGACTTATTTTGTCCTGCTCTGCTGGCCTCAAATACAACATTAATTGCAACAAGATTCTATTCTCTGGACACTTAGCAGCCAACACTGATTTCAATATTTAACAAGATCTTCCTTCCTTATAATTCCGAGTGCTTTCCCAAGTTTTAAAACACCTCCCAATACTGATTTTTTAGGAACACAACTGAAAACAATTATTCCTGACCCCATCTTGCAAGTAAAAACCTTGAGAAGAGGGAGGGAGGGAGGTGGGGGGGGGGGGGAGGGGAAGGGGGGGAACGCACAGGTCTGCTTGAAAACAATTAACTCACATTCCTGACAAGCTGCTTGATTTTCAGAGAGGCAATACACAGGAGCACATAATATGTACTGTAAAACTTACAAATAACATGTTGATAGCAAACATTAGCATTCTCTGCAGCTAATCTCAACACTCGTGCTTTCTTAGCTTCTAAGTTTTCAACCTGCTTACTGATGGCCTCTTGAAGATAGTCAATAAATTGCATGTAATTCTCATTGGGACCCTGATTAACAGTTGCAAATTATTTGGCTGTTTTGTTGGTTTCAGACACCTCTCTCATAGCTTGGTATGCAAGATCTGTTGACTACCTCAGGATTTCAGAAATTTATCGTGTCTGTAGCTGTGGTGTGTCAGATAGTGTCTCTTCCAGGAGTTGTGGGATACCTGCCCCTTTCAACGAATCCGCATTGTTCTGTCCTAAACGATCTATAGCTGTTACCTTTCACAGAGTTCTTTTGCCCAGTTCTCATCCGGTGACTCCTTCTGCTCTTTCGTAGGAGTTAGAGGGTTGAAAGACAGTAAAAGCAGATTGGTAAAATTGGTAAAAGGACTGATAGTACACTTGTTTACGACTTTAGCATTCTCATCTGTCACAGGTTCTTTGAGCAAGGTGTCTGACTCCAATCTGACTTGCTGTTCTCACCAGGGTTAGATGACGGTACAGGAGGCCACCCGCTTGGCATTTTTCCTCCCCCCGCCCCAGACTGCTGTATCATTGGGCGTGCTGACAGCGCAACAGGGGATGGAGTGGGGGGGGGGGTCAAAAGACACGATCCGGGTAAACTTCACAGTCATTTTTAGGTTTGTTATCAGGCTGCAACGCTGGAAAAATTCTGGCAACGGTAGCCCGCTCGGCCTTAAATTCTTTTAAGGTGGAAATTTCAACTTCTATGTAGTCACTAATGATTTAGTTTCTTTATCATCTCCATTGTTGACCTTATTCCATAATTTCTGCCGTTTATCATCCCAAAGTTAACGTTTAAAAGCCTTCTCGTTTTCTCTCGGGTAGCCATTAATTCTGTACCGAATTAATAGTCTACATATGTTACTTTCTTCTTATTTAAGCCCTCTCATAGAGAGAATAGGTAGGAGGAGTTTAACTATGGCTTCTTCCTCAAAGGATTTATTTTGCCCCATAACTTCACTCTTACTTCCTCCCGCTCCCAGCCGCTCACCCTTTACGGTGACTTCTTCAATTAACGCGGAGCGTCCGTACCCTCCGCCGGTTTTCAGTCCAGCTGATCCACCTCCGGCTGGGCCGCTCTAAGGCTTTTCCCCAACTTCAGTGGTACGCTGTTCAGAGTATCACGTCGGGGTCACCATTTGTTAGAGCGAGATAAGGACTTAGCACAACCAGTCGATTCAATGTGAATCACGCTAAGCCATTTATTACAGAAACAAGTCTCCTTATATACGTAACTATATTCTAATCACGCGTCCACGCTCCAAGCATGGATTTGCTAAATGAGTATCGTGGGCTGTCCATGCTCTGGAGTCTCACTGATGATATGTCCGATGATTCACGCCACGCCAGGACCCCGCTGATTGAGGAACGCCCCTCTTTCTCACAGCAGACTCTGATCTCAGCTTCTCGAAGAGGCCTTGAGATTCTTTTGAGCCTGACTAATTCAGCAACAGGTCTTTATCTATCAAGACCCCTCCACAGGGTGCATTGCAAAGAATGTGACCAGCAGGTCAAGGGAGGTGAAGCCTACTCCTCTACTTTGCCCTGGTGAGGCCGCATCTGGAGTTACTGGGTCCAGTTCTGGGCTCCCCAGTTTAAGGAGAAGAAATTACTGGAGAAATCGCAGTAGCGGGCTACAAAGATGATGAGGGGTCTGGAGCATCTTTCTGATGAGGAGAGCCTGAGAGAGGGGGTTTGTTCAGCTGGAGAAGTTGAGAGGGGATCTTATCAATGTTTTTAAATATCTCAAGGGTGGGTGTCAAGAGGATGGACCAGACTTCTTTCAGTGGTGCCCAATGATAGGATGAGGGGCAACAGACACAGGCTGAAGAACCGGAGGTTGCATCTGTATATGAGGATAAACTTCCTTACTTGGAGGGTGACAGAGCCCTGAAACAGGCTGCCCAGAGCAGGTGTGGAGTCTCCTTCTCTGGAGACATTCAAACCCTCCTGGACATGATCCTGTGCGATCTACTCTGGGTGAACCTGCTTTAGCAGGTGAGTTGGACTGGATGATCTCCAGAGGTCTCTTCAACCCAAACCAGCCTGTGATTCTGTGGGGCACACAGCAGTGATCTCGCATGGCCAGGCCTGCTGGGAGAGACATGAAAGACCAGGAGAGCAGGGTCTGGCCTGTGCCCATGTTCCTGGACACGCTGTGGCAGCTGTCCCAAGGCATTCGTCACACATCAGTCCATTGCAACTACCACTTTGATTATTGTCCTCTCACCACACCTGAGAGAGGCTGTTTGTCCCTCCGTGGAAGGACTCTGAATGACTAGTCAGAAGCCTGACTGTGCACAGAGGGCAGATGGGAGCATGCACACAGTGTTTGTGGGGGGAAATGAGCCCAAATGAGCACAAATGCCTCAGCTATCGCTGTGGAGGACATGGAGGCCTGTGGGACGGGTCAAGGTCACTTCATGTTGAGAGTAACTTCCCCAAGAAACTACCTGAATGCAGCACTGAGATGTGCTTCCTTGACCCGAGGTCAGTGTGACCTCCCTGGAGACCTGATCAGCTCCAGCACCCAGACCCAGCTGCTGCCCGGCTTTGGGAATGATGACGGCACCATCTGTGCTTGCAGCACTGTCACTACTATTTCCTGCAGCTCTTGCCTGTACTGAGTGCTGAGCTGTTGTGTTGTTGGTTTCCTTGTTTTCTGGTGGCCACATCCTGCAACCAGTGTTGTCCCTAAGCCACCAGCTTCATTTTGCAAGAGTCACAGGCTGGACAGTCTGTCTCCAGAAGGCAGCTGCACCTTGGCTATGGGGATTTCTATCCCCTACGGTCATGGCTTCATCCTTGCCACAGGTATGGTTTTCTGTTTGTATTATACAGCCAATTGTCCCCTTCCTGTTCACGTGGGCATCCCGTGAATGCATCACTGCTCTCTTAACCAGTGTAGACAAGCACAAGGCCTTCTCCTCCTGAACCTCTCACCTCACCAGTGCCACTGTTTTCTACAGCAGCCTCATCCTGGACTGTGGGATGCCCAGAACAGCCCTCCCAAGACAGTTTGACGAAGTCTTTTTTCTGCACCTTCCCCACATCCCTGCTCAATCCCCTCATGTACAGTTCAAGGACCAGAAAGTTCGGGTTCAAGGGGGACATTGAGAAAAATGGTCAGGAAGGCTTTGAGGTTCACAGAGAGCCCATCAACATGTTGGCCTGCTGTTCTCTCTGAACAGGCCCAGAGGACCTAGCACAGCATTTGCTGTGTCCCAGAAACTCACCTGGAAGGTTGGGATATGGAGAAAAGGTTTGGTCTCGGAAGGGACAGACAGGGGCTGGTGGAACTGGCTGGTGTGACCGTGAGACGTCTCCCGAACACCTCAGAAAAGTCCTGGCTCTCAGGGAGGCTGCATGGTCCTCTGAGAAAGAAAATATCAAAAATTACTTATCATAGAATAATTGTGGTTGGAAGAGACCCTCAAGGTCGTCAAGTCCAACCATAACCTAAATCTGGCACTAAACCATGTCCCTAAGAGCCTCATCTATCTGTGTTTTAAACACCTTCCATGATGGTGACTCCACAACCTCACTGAGCAGTCTGTTCCGTTGCTTCAAAACCATTTCCCTGAAGATTTTTTTCCTCATACCCTATCTAAACCTCCCCGTGTGCAACTTGAGGCCATTTCCTCTTGTCCTATCACTTGCTACTTGGGAGAAGAGACCAACACCCTCCATGATAAAACCTCCTTTCAGGTAGCTGTAGAGAGTAATAAGGTCTTCCCTCAATCTCCTGTTCTCAAGGCTGAACAGCCCCACCTCCCTCAACCGCTCCTCATAAGACTGGTGCTCCAGACCCTTCACCAGCCAGTACAAAGGGATGATCACTTCTCTAGTCCTGCTAAAGCTCTGACTGAATCAAGGCTTGAGCACCTTGATGTGACCCAGTTGGTGACAGGTTGGACTGCAGACTCCTGAGGCCCCTTCAACCTCAGTTCTCTTATGATCCCATTGTGATGTTGGGCTCTGTTTCAGACTGGAGCAGAGCAGGCGATGATGGGGCAGGATCCACCTGTGCTGTAGGTGACCATCTAAACCAACATCTCAGCCAGTGAACCAGCCAACACCTCAGTGTGACTCGCTCTGGGAAACGTGTGAGGAGTCCTGGGCAGGGAAGGTTCAGAGGGCATGGGGCGCTGTGCAAGACACCAAATGATCTTGGCTTCATGCCTGCAGCCCCATCAGATGTCAGTTAATGTCAATGAAAATTAAAATAAGAGAAACTGAAGACAAAGATCCAGAGCGGAGGAAGGTGTCAACATACTTGTTTTGTTTCTTTGGTGTGGTGTCTTTTCTTTGAAAAGGAAAGAGTTTTCCAGAACTGGGCATGTATTTAGGACATACATGTCTTCAGCTCCAGGGACACAAACACCTGGTGCCAGTGTAGATGCCCTGGGAACGCCTGCCCAGGCTCCACCTGCACTGCAAGGTGCTCTGGTCTCCCCAGGTCCTGTGTGATAGATGCCAATCCCAGGCCAGCACCTCAGGTACACTGGGACCCTAAAATGGCCCTGGCTGTTTATGGTGAAACAGCTGATGACTGATGTCTGCCTGGAAGTGTACTAAGGATAGGAGAAGAAATACAAGTCTTCCCCTGTACTTCTATTACCAACACTCTATGATTTCATCTCCCTCGTCATTCAGGAGTTCCTTCCTCTCCTGATTAAATGTCCCTGTCAAAGGACAACTTTCCAGCACTGTCTGGACATTTGCCCTTCCCAGTGCTCTCAGGTTTCTCCTTCACTTGCTCTTTGGTCATTCAGTTCCTCTCAACTGTCTGGTTTCTGCTTTGAGCTTCAGGGAGTCACAAACTTGCCCCATTCTTTAGAGCTCTAATTAACATGGCAGTCAACACGTTCATTGTGTTTATTTCTATCCTCTCCTATCTCTCTGTCTAAACCAGTTCTTGTGTGGGTGTCCCTTGTGGATACTGGACCTCATCAGATCCAGCTTACACACACAGCTGAGGAAAGTGTTTTACTGTTTATTAAACTGTGCAGTGTTTGCACAGGAGAGCAGGTGGAGCTGGTGCACAGGAGCTGCAGCATCTCCTGCAGAGCTCAGTGGAGAAGTCTGATGTAGGAAAAGTGATGCAATATCTGGTGGCCAATGAGGGAACTGGCAGACTGGGGGTGGGAGGTGAGGAGCAATGTTGTCCCTACAGTGTCCAGCCACAGTTCTCCTGCCTGTCCAGATGTCTTCAGGAGACCCTCGGGATCAATGTCCAGTGTAGAATGCTGCTGTCACTTCTTCCATACACGGGAAAATGACAGAAAATACCCTGGAAATAAAAAACTCTTCTTTATGAAAACTTCTTTGAAATCTTCGTCAGTAAGTGTCCCATGGAAACCTCTCCAGTTAGTTCTGCGAGGCTTGAAGATTTGAAAAAAATTAGGGAAAGAAACATCACTTGTTAGGGCTTTCTGTGTTTTAATGAGCCCCGTGGTGTATTTGGTGCTGAGTCCATGAACCTCAGATACCAAGCACAGACTGAAGAATCTGCTCAAGAAGTCCAAGCCAGAAGCAAACTGCAAAGTACCTTGAAGCATTAATGGGGCCCACTGAGGGCTGTTCCTGACAAAGCCTCCCTGGGGACTCCTTAGAGCAGATAATTGGAGGCTGTGATTGCATTCAGGCAAAGGCAAAGTGCAGCAGC
This sequence comes from Streptopelia turtur, assembly GCA_901699155.2. Lineage (NCBI taxonomy): Eukaryota > Metazoa > Chordata > Aves > Columbiformes > Columbidae > Streptopelia > Streptopelia turtur. Next base: position 42,735 of record CABFKC020000040.1, read on the forward strand.
TCTGATGCTGAGAAAACCCTTGGTTTGTTTGATGAAGGACAATGGCCAAGCCTTGAGCCCCTGCCCCTAGGAAGGGAGATCCTGTCCCTCATGTGTGGCTCAGGGCTCTTCCCAGGGCTTTGGGGAGTGCGATGCCCAGTGCAGGACAATGGTGTGACACTCCCTGGGGGTGCAAGGAGGCAATGGGGAGCCATGGCCATGACAACCATGTGTCTCCTCTTAGACCTCTCTGTCAGGGACATCAGCCATAGCCAAGGGGACAAAGACCTTGGCTCTTGCAGGGACATTCAGCCTTGCCAGTGCCCTTGGCCATCTCCACCACAGTCCATCCTACACTGTCCCAGGCCTGTGGCTGTTTCCCCACAGGCTGCAGACACCCCATGTGCTTCCGCACCTTGTTCTCCCCTCAGTGTGTCCCCACCTGTGCTGCTGTCTCTCCATCCTCACCAGCTGTTCCTGGAAACACAAAGCCATGGCTGATCCAGAGTCCTTCTGAATGACCACAGCACTGTGCTCAGAATGACATTTCTTTATCCTGAGCTCCACTCTGGACCTCCAGAGCTGCAGTTTCTGATGGTTTTCCTTTCTCATGCTGTTTCCCTCCTCCCATCATCTTGGAAAGCGATTTTCAGGATTTCTGAAGCTACTAATGCCCTTTCTTGTCATGGTTTTACCACAATCACCAACTAAGACCATGACAGCTGCTCACATCCTGCCCCCAGTCCCCAAGTGGGATGAGGGAGAGAACTGAAAGGGAATGGAGAAACTTGTGGGTTTAGAAAAAAAAAAAAAGACAATAGAAATAATAAAAGAAACACACTACTACTAATAATATACTTATACTATTTCTATTTACATAAAATAAAATATATGATACTCAGTGCAATCCCCCACATAACTCCAGTTGTGCTGAACAGGCAGCCCAAAAGAAGAGAGCACCCTGGTCCTGAACAGCTGATTCCAGCAAGAGAAAGTACAAGTGCAAAAGGCAGAGAGGCCCAAGGACCAACTGAAAAACAGCAAAATGTCATAAAACTGAACGAACACTGAACTCCCAATGGAATGGAACTGCCGAACAGAACTAACAGAGGATCCAGCAAATGTGAAGGAACTAGCTGGAAAAGGTGTCTCCAGCTTTATATTGAACATGACACTCATGGTAGAGAAGAGCTTGTTGATTGACCCGGATGACTCCACCACTCCCCTGGGCAGCCTGTTCCAGTGTCCCACAACCCACAATCAAACCTGTGCTCCGGACCCTTCCCCAGCTGTGTTCTCTTCTCTGAACTCACTCCAGTGCCTCAGTTGTGATGGGTCCAAAACTGACCCAGGATTTGAGGTGCAACCTCACACAACCTGGTCCCTGGTCCTGCTGGACACACGATTCCTGATACCAGTCAGGATGCTATTGGCCTTTTTGGCCACCTGGGCACACGCTGGCTCACGTTCACTGCTGTCACCACACCACAGGTCTCTTTCCACCGGGCAGCTTTCCCAGCCAGTCTTCCCCAAGCCTGTAGCTGTCATGGGGTTTGTTATGGACTCAAGTGCAGGACCCGGCACTTGGCCTTGTTGAACTTCAGACAATGGCCTTAGCCCAGGGTTGTCAACCTCATTTCACTGGGGGCCACATCAGCCCAGATGTGTGGCTGCAGTCATGACCATGGCCACCAGACTATGGTTGGAAATCACCCACCATGGCACCAACCAACCATGGCCCATGAGATTGCCACCCCCTGGCCACCAGCCAGATGTGGGCTTGCAGTTGACCCGATGTCCAGGCCATGAGATGCCACCATGGCCACCAGCACCAGATGTGCAGGTCATCACCATGGCCACCAGGTCATGGTGACAAGTCACCACCACGGCCACCAACCACTCACGGCCATGGGATGCCACCATGGCCACCAGCCATGTGCTTGCAGGTTGTCATGATGGCCACCAACCACCCACGGCCATGAGATGCCACCATGGCCACCAGCCATGTGCTTTGCAGGTGACCACCATGGCCACCAGGCATGTGTTTCAGGTTGTCACCATGGCCACCAGTCCCATGGCCATAGATGCCACCATGGCACCAACACCCATGGCATGAGATGCCACCATGGCCACCAGCCATGTGCTTGCAGGTGACCACCATGGCCACCAGCCACCAATGGTCATGAGTTGCCAGCAATGCTCATGAGTTGCCACTGTGGCCACCAGCACCAGACGTGTGGCTGCAGGTCATGACCATGGCCACCAGAACTGCTCAAATAGGAGTAGTAACATTTATACAGTCCTAAAATTACATTCGGTCCTTTGAAGGCAACCGTGAGGCTGATGTGGCTCCCAGTGAAATGAGTTTGATAGCCCTGCTTTAGCCCATCGATCCAGCTGGTCCAGATCCCTCTGTATGGCCATCCCACCCTCCAGCACATCAACACTCCCACCCAACTTGGTGTCATCTGCAAACTAAGTGTGCACTTGATCCCCTCATCCAGATCATTGATAAAGAGACTAAACAGAACTGGCCCCAATACTGAACCCTGGGGACACCCCTCGTGACTGGCCACCAACTGGATCTGACTCCTTTCACTACAACTCTTCACGTCCAGCCCTCCAGCCAGTTCTTTACTCAGCAGGAGTACACCTGGTCAAGGCATGAGCAGCCAATATTTTTGTTTTATTATTTTGCTTCATTTTATTTCATGAATAAATACGGTATTTAAAATGTGTATATACCTCTCTATATATGTCTATTTGTATATATTTTATATAGATATGTATAAAACCAGAGAAATTAAATATACATAACCATTATAATGTACATATAAAATGGATAACACCTTCTCCAATAAGACATAATGGAATGAAGAAATAGATTTTAATGAGAGTAGAAAAAAAAGTACAAGGATGGGTCCACATTCCCCACTTCATCAGAAGCAGAAGCACCCACAGATGTGTGGGGTGGAGGAACTTCCAGAAGGTGGGGACCACACAGGCAAGTTGGATCATGCCCAAGGGTCAAGATCCCCCGAGGGGACCACCAATGGACCCTCAGCGCAAAACCTTTAACATACAAAGAAAAGCCCAGTCCTGTGAGCTGGACTGGAAGGTCCCCATATCCAAGCCCAGCCCAGCAGGATGGGCCTTGCAGGATTACTGTGTCAGACTCTGAGATCCTCTCGGTGCTGCGAGACACAGGGAAACTGTCTGTGAACATGGGAAACCAGGAGAAAATGCCAGCTTCAGAAAAACATGTGCATGGGGACAGTATGGAAAAGACCCAAAGGGGATCTCAAAATAGACCACGTGAAGCAGAGGAACTTGTCAATGAACTGATGGCCCACAAACTGGATTTTGAGGTGCCAGAGGAAGGGTGGTGGGGAACTGCCTTTCCCCATGCTTGTAGGGGATCTTACAGCTGCTTGTAAGGGCACTGTGGGGTGCAGGCTAGTGATAAATAGGTTTTCTTGTCCTTAGGATCTCAAAATAGACCACGTGAAACAGAAGAACTCGCCAATGAACCCTGAAACCACGAATTGGATGTTGAGGTGCCAAACAGAGGCACCCCCCGGTTGTGAGGGTCTCCTAGCCACCTGTAGGGCCAATGGGTGGTGCAGGCTGGTGATAAACAGGTTTCGTTGTGTGACAGCCTTGAAGCGCTCCCCCCATCCTTAGCAGAACAAAGACCTTGTTATGCCTTAAACGTTTGGGTTTTGTTGCTTTGGGAGGAAGAGATAGATGACACCTCGTCTTATCTTTTCTGAAGTTTTACGGCCATGGAGGCAGAAGATAAGGACAATTAACAGTGTTGCTGTGAAAGGCCTCATGACCTAATGGGGATGATAGAGATGAACCATCAGTCTGACAACCAACTACCAGAAGAAACCACGAACCATCCATAGAGACCCATGGAGATCAGAGAGACCCATAGAGAACCACAGAGACCATAGAGACCATAGAGACCCATAGGGACCCATAGAGACCATAGAGACCCATAGGGACCCATAGAGACCATAGAGACCCATGGAGACCATAGAGACCCATAGGGATCCATAGAGACCATAGAGACCCATAGAGACTGTAGAGACCCATAGAGACTCATAGACACCCATAGAGACCATAGAGACCCATGAAGACCCATAGAGACACATAGACCCATGAAGACCCATAGAGACCATAGAGGCCCACGGAGACCATAGAGACCATAGGGACCCATAGAGACCATAGAGACCCATAGACACCCATAGAGACACATAGAGACCCATGAAGACCCATAGAGTCCATAGAGGCCCACGGAGACCATAGAGACCATAGAGACCCATAGGGACCCATAGAGACCATAGAGACCCATAGGGACTGTAGAGACCCACAGACATCATAGAGACTCACAGAGACCATAGAGACTCATGGAGACCATAGAGACCCATAGGGACCCACAGAGCCCCATAGAGACCCATCGAGACCCATGGAGACCATAGAGACCATAGAGACCCTTTCTCTTTCTGATATCTTAGTTTTCCTCTTCTCTCTCTCTCTTCCTTCTTCCCTCTTCATCCCATCTGTTGAGTCAGGATTAAGTCATCCCTCATCCCATCTGTTGGGACGGGACACGTTGTCCTTAGGCTCATAACCTGATTGAATGTTCCCAACTACTCTGGCTGAGCCAGGGGAGAAGTCAGGAGTGCTGGGACTTGCCCTGGTCCACCTGAGCCACACCAGCCAAACCAGTGTGTGCGTGTGTCATGACAAGGGCTGGGGAAGGGGTGGTGGTGGATGTCAATGTCTGAAGACTGTAGGACCTTAGCAGGGTGCACACGGTGTGGAACAAGGGCTCTGTGCACAGAGCAAACAGGTTGTGCTGGTGAGGTCGCTGGGGTCTCAGTAGAGTCTTGTATCTGGGTAGGAAGAACCCCAGGTTCCAGTGTGAGTTGGGGAATGAGCTGTCAGAGATCAGTGTAGGGAAAAGGGACCTGGGGGTCCTGGGGACAGCAGGATGACCATGAGCCAGCACTGGGCCCTTGTGGCCAGGAAGCCAATGGGACCTGGGCGGGGTTAGAAGGGGGTGGTCGGTAGGTCAGAGAGGTTCTCCTGCCCCTCTGCTCTGCCCTTGAATAAAGGGTTGAGTTCCGATACTATCAGGATATACTTGGGGAGCATATATATATATACATATATACAATATACACAGCCATAGCACCCTGGGAACGCCCGATCTCATCTGACCTGGGAAGCTAAGCAGGGTCAGGCCCGGACAGTACTTGGATGGAAGACCAATGATACCTGGAGTGGGTTAGAAGGGGGTGGTCAGTAGGTCAGAGAGGTTCTCCTGCCCCTCTACTCTGCCCTTGGAAAAAGAGTTTAGTTCAGATACTATCAGGATATAATTGAGGAACATATATATATATATATATATTTATAATATATGCAGCCACATCACCCTGAGAAAGCCCCATCTTGTCTGATCTGGGAAGCTAAGCAGGGTTGGGTCCGGTCAGTGCTTGGATGGGAGACCATATATATACACAGCCACTGTCAGTGTAACCAATGAGCACACAGTGATGGCAGTAGAAGGTGTGAGGTCACTGTCAGTATAACCAATGAGCACACAGCAGTGGCAGTAGAGGGTGTGAGGTCACTGTTAGTATAACCAATGAGCACACAGCAGTGGCAGTAGAGGGTGTGAGGTCACTGTCAGTGTAACCAATGAGCACACAGTGATGGCAGTAGAAGGTGTGAGGTCACTGTCAGTATAACCAATGAGCACACAGCAGTGGCAGTAGAGGGTGTGAGGTCACTGTTAGTATAACCAATGAGCACACAGCAGTGGAAGTAGAGGTTGTGAGATCACTGCCAGTACAACCAATGAGCACACAGCAGTGGAAGTAGAGGGTGTGAGGTCACTGTCAGTGTAACCAATGAGCACACAGCAGTGGCAGTAGAGGGTGTGAGGTCACTGTCAGTGTAACCAATAAGCACACAGTGCTGGCAGTAGGAAGAGCAGTGCTCACGTCACTGGTGACACCCTGTGGCCATGGAGCTCGGTGCCGACCGTCCATGTGCTGTCACAGGGTCCCCAGCAGGTACAGGAGCTGCCTGGCCCTGTGCCTGTGAAGCCGGAGGAGCAGCCCCTGCAGCCCTGGCTGCAGCCGTCGGGCTGGGGGTGTCTTGGGGGCACCGCAGGGATGTGCCCGGGCACAGCGCCAGGAGGAAACCACAGACTTCCTGCTCGGGTGCCGCGGGGGGAGCGCGGGGGCTGTGGTTTGTGCACCTGCAGGCTGCAGCTCTGATCCACCCGTGGGGAATAACGGCCCCTCGGTGACTCGCTGACAGTCAGGGACATGTCTGAGCCTCTGGGCTGCATGTCTGCTGCCAGGACAGGGATGTGTCCCAGCTCCAGCTCCTGTGAGGGACCTTCCACGGGCTCTCCAGGGAGTGGTGGATGATCCAGCGCTCCTGGGATGGGGCTCTGCCCTGGGCTAAGGCCCTTTCCCAGCTGCTGCTCCCTGCACAGCGGGCTCTGTCACAGGGGCTGTTTCCTTCCCTTCCTGACACAGCCCTGGTGCAGTCCCAGCCCCCTGGGTCTTATGGCACCGGGGTGACTGGACACTCTCACCTCGGGCTCTTGGATGTGCCCGTCGCAGCACATGCTCAGTGCTCCTGATCCACACTCAGAGCTCAAGGGGTGAAAAACTGTTTCCCCCACTCCAACCAGCCCTGTCCTGTGATGTTCTACCATTGCAGTGCTGTGACACCTGCAGCGGAGCCGTCCCTCATATATGGTCATGAACGGCGCTGGAGAAGTTCATTGGAGGACTGGGCCGTGTCAGAGGGGAGATAGCTCCCGATAATGTCTAAAAAGGTGCTGCTGCTTCGATTGGTTCCTCCTGTAACCGGGGGCATCTGCAGAGATATATTGCCCTCCCGTCATCATTGGTCCCACGAGTCCCTGGAGCTGTGTCAGGGAGTGTGGCACAGAGGGCTGTGCCATCAGGGCAGGAGGCTCAGGATGGGCACAGAGGGACTCGTGTCCCCTCAGATGCTATGGCTGCTCCTCTGGGTACAGCTGTGCAGGGGTAAGTGCTGACTCATTGTCCCACCGCCCAGGGCCAGCGGGTACCAGTGTGGTCATGGGTCTGGGAATGGGGTTCCTTTGCAGGTGCTGCTGAGACAGGGGGCAGAATGTGCTCAGTTCCATGGAGCCTGTGCCTTTCCCTGTGCCTGTCTGGGTGGGAGACTGTGTCTACTTTTCTGGGGCTCCAGTGTTCTGTGCCTGGCTGAATTCACAGCCCCTGTCCTGGGGTACCTTTTGGGACCCCTTGTTCCCAGCACTCTGCCTCTGGACCGGTGGTGGCCTCACTGTCAATGGCAGCACCCAGACATCCCCAGGGCACTGCCAACCTCTGGGCTGGCCCAGAGGGTTTATGTGCTGCTCACTGCCCCTTGTTCAAAGGGAAACCTGACCCCACGAGGGCAGTTTGTGCCCCACAGAGAGAGAGGATGCGGACATCTGCAGTAGAGACATGTCCTTCCTGGGGGGCCTGGCCCAGGGCTGATGTCAGGGGAGAGGAGGGGAGGTGGGATCCTCTGGATCACCTCAGTGGGAACAGGGAACGCCCTGGGGATGGGATTGGTTTGGATGGTGCTGGGGCAGGTGGTTTACATGGGAAGATGCAGCCGTGGGTACACAGGGCTGTTCAGGGGGTGCTGGGCTGGGGAAGTGGGTGCCCAGTGCAGAGCTGGGCAGTGTGTGGGTGGGCATGGGTGGGGGGCAGGTGGCCGAAGGGGTGGAAAGAGGTGCCCTGTGTGGTGGGATGGAGAATGACCCAGCAGTGCTGGACCTGTGCACTCCCAGACTTGTGCAGCTGTGGGGACAGAAGGGACCCTCACACTGCTCTGGGGACCTGCAGGGGAGGGGGCTCCCACCCTGGTGCCCCTGACTCTGCCCAGGCAGGAGGTTCCCCCAGAGCTGCAGCACTGGGGCTCGGTGCTCTCCTGACTCATCCCGTGTTGGTGTTTGAAGGTGCTGTGGAGGTGAGGCTGGTGGATGGCGGCAGGCGTTGTGCCGGGAGAGTGGAGGTGAAACACCAGGGACAGTGGGGGACCGTGTGTGGTGACTACTGGAGCATGAACGATGCAGCAGTGATTTGTAAGCAGCTGGGCTGTGGGTCTGCTGTTGGAGCTCCTCAGTATGGACACTTTGGGCCAGGATCTGGCCCCATTTGGATGGATGATGTTGGCTGTAATGGCACCGAATCAGCCCTGTCTGACTGTAAACATGAAGGATGGGGTGAACATAACTGTGTTCATGCTGAGGATGCTGGAGTGATGTGTTCAGGTAAGGGGTCAGCCTGTTCCCACCTTTGGGGTTGGGATGGGGGAAGGGACACAGCTGTGCTCTCAGGAAGCAACAAACGTGCTGGAGCAGGTCGCAGTGTGGCCAACCAGTCTACTGAGCTGGGACTGTCATTGCTGGTGCAACCAGTTCTTGGGGAAAGCTGTGAAAGCCCTGTGGGCACAGGACCCTGTGCAAGCAGCGCTGACCAGCTGCCCAACCCCTTCTGCCTCACCACAGGTTTTTATGATTTGCTTTTTGGTGTTTTTCTCCAGGATTTGTCCGTCTGGTGGACGGGAAGAGCCGCTGCTCAGGACGTGTGGAGATCCGTGATGGGAACCAGTGGAAAACTGTTTGTGGTTCCCGCTTTGGCCCCAAGGCTGCTGAGCTGGTCTGCAGGGAGCTGCAGTGCGGCGTGGCCCTGCCTGTGTCTGGAGGAGGTCACTTTGGAGAAGGGCCTGGTCCCATGTGGGATGGAGAGCTGCAGTGTGTGGGGAATGAGTCCCTCCTGTCCTCCTGCCCCACGGGGTCCTCCAGGGACCAGGCCTGCACCCAGATGAACAGCGCTGCTGTCAGCTGCACACGTGAGGACTCGGGGTGGGGTGCTGAACGCTGGGGCTATGCCGGGGGTTGGGGACAGAGCAAGGACTGTGCTGGGTGGGTGTAGGGCAGGAGGGATCATGGGACAGTCTGCAGCATGAAAACTGTGCAGAAGGAGAAGAAAGGCCTCTGTCCCTCAGGCCTTTCCACCAGCTACCAGGGGTACAAAAGCAACAACCCACCCTCTCTGAATGCTTCTTTGTCTCTGTCTACTCTCCCATGGCTGTCCCAGGAGCGCCGTACCACTGAGGCCCCAGAGGAAGGCAGGACAATGGAGGAGTGTCCCTCGGTTGATGAGGACTGGGCTAGGGAGCAGTCAGGCTATCTGGACATCCATAAATCCATGGGTCCGGATGGGATGCAACCGCGGGTGCTGAGGGGGCTGGCTGAGGTCTTTGCTGGACCATTCTTCATCATCTTTGCCAAGTCTTGGGAAATGGGAGAGGTGCCTGAGGACTGGAGGAAAGCAAATGTCACTCCAGTCTTCAAAAAGGGCAAGAAGGAGGACCCAGGTAACTATAGACCGGTCAGCCTCACCTCTGTCCCTGGGAAGCTGATGGAACGACTTCTCCTTGGTGTCATCTCAAGGCATATCAAGGATAAGAGGGTCATTAGGGGCAGTCAACATGGCTTCACTAAGGGGAAGTCATGCTTGACTAACCTCATTGACTGTTATGAGGACATAACAAGGTGGATGGATGATGGCAGAGCGGTGGACGTGATCTACCTTGACTTGAGTAAGGCATTTGACACAGTCTCCCACAGCATCCTCACAGCTAAACTGAGGGAGCATGGTCTGCAGTGAGGGTGCCAGAGCCTGGACCAGGCTGCCCAGGGAGATTGTGGAGTCACCTACTCTGGAGACATTCAAAACCCACCTGGACACCTTCCTGTGTAACCTCATCTGGGTGTTTCTGCTCCAGCGGGAGGGTTGGACTGGATGAGCTTTGAGGTCCCTTCCAACCCCTGACATTGTGTGATTCTGTTATTCTCTCCTTCTCTGTCCCCAGAGTACACAGGGTTCAGGCTGGTGAACGGCAGCACAGCGTGTGCGGGGAGGGTGGAGGTCCAGGTACTGGGGAGCTGGGGGACCCTCTGTGCCTCCCGCTGGGACCTCTCGGATGCCCACGTTCTGTGTCGTCAACTCAACTGTGGGTTTGCTGAGTCCATTCCTGGAGGAGAGCATTTTGGGAGAGAGACTGGCCCTGTCTGGAGAGACTCATTCCACTGTGATGGGACTGAAGCCCACCTGGGACAGTGCCCAGTGGCCACCCTGGGGGCCTCCCCGTGCTCCCATGGGAACAACGCTGCTGTCATTTGCTCAGGTGAGTGCTGGGAAAATGGTGCATTAGCTCTGTTTCCCTTTGTGTGAGACATGACCACCCAAAGCAGGGGCCCCATGGCAGCACCAGGCTGAATTTCTCCCTGGAGGATCCCCGGGGGTCTTTCCCTGCTCAGACTGACCGCTCTGCTCTGGGAGAGCTGAGGTCTGAACAGACACAGACACTTGTCCCCAGGGCAGCGCCTTAGGCCCTGGTACCACTGCCCGGCCCGGGTTCCATAGGATGAGCCCAGGACAGGCTGTTGGGGCTCTGCTCCATCCCTGTGGCTGCAGACAAACACATCCCATCCCCACAGAGAGCCCTGCGGAGCCTCATCCCACCACCCGACAGCAGCAGACCCGGTGTGAGCTGCAGACAGGGCCTGAGCTTTGCCCTCGCTTCTTGTCAGCACAGGGCTCGCTCTCGCCCTGTTTGGTCGGACACCCCCCTTGCCCTCCTCCCTGGAGGCTGCCGTGCTGCCGGTGCCGCTGATGGCTGCGGCTCCTCTGCTCTCCCCAGGCCCAGCCGACTCTGCGTCCCTGCAGCTGATGGGCGGCAGGAGCCGGTGCGATGGGCGAGTGGAGATCTTCCAGCGCGGGACGTGGGGCAGAGTGCTGGACGACCAGTGGGACGTGCGGGAGGCCAGCGTGGTGTGCCGGCAGCTGCGGTGTGGGCTGCGGGGATGGAGGATCCCTGGAAACAGGCCTGTCTTATGGCAGGGTGTCTGGCCCTGCCTGGCTGGATTACGCGCAGTGTGAGAAGGGAACCAGCTCCTTCTGGCAGTGTCCATCCACCCCCTGGGACCCACAGTCGTGCGATGACCTGCGAGATGAGACCCACATCACCTGCAATGGTAACTCTGAGCCACGCGGGCACCAGTGTCACCCCCAGCTTCTGCTGGGCAGGGTGAAATGCAGAGAAGAGCTTGGAGGGGATTTCGTTGCCATGTCAGATGCTTGTGCTGCTGGTGGCACAGATGTGACCACAGTTCTCAGTGTCCCACATGTCCAGCAGCAGCTGCCACCCAGCAGTGCCTGGGGGAGGCAGCGACATCTCCAAGTGGTCTCAGCAGAGACCAGAGAGGGTTCAGAGGAGCCTCCCCTCCATGGACACCCTCCTGCTGCTCTGTGACCAAGATGGCACACACAGGCACAAGCAGAGCTCAGCCCCGCTCTCTTCTGCACAATCTCCCCAGCCAGCCCCTTCACCACAGTGTTTCCTTCCTCAGGGGGACACCCAGCAATGCCCCCAGAGCCTTTGGCCCCGTGCCCCAACTCCAGCAGCTGCACAGGTAGGGAGCTGCTCCTCCGCGTGCTCCTCTTGCCTGGCTCCTCTGCTGTCTGAGTGCCGTGGGAGCTCCTTGCCCTCTCCAGACAGGGAGAAGATCCGTGCCGTGGGAGGCGAGGACGGGTGCTCGGGCAGAGTGGAGCTCTGGCACCGCGGCTCCTGGGGGACAGTGTGCGATGACTCCTGGGACATGCGGGATGCCCAGGTGGCATGCAGGCAGCTGGGCTGTGGCCCCGCGGTGGCTGCCCTGCACGAGGCTGCTTTTGGGGTGGGCCAGGGCCCCATCTGGCTGGAGCGGGTGCAGTGTCGGGGGACGGAGTCGTCTCTGCAGGACTGCTGGGCCCGGCCTGGGGACGGACGTGCTTGCCGGCATAAGGAAGACGCTGCCGTGCGCTGCTCAGGTGAGCGGGGGCTGGGACCCCTTGGTCAGGTATTGGCAGGGAGCTGGGAAAGGCCTTTCACCCACTTGGTCCTGGCACGGCCCCTGAGCTCCCGAGAGCAGGAATGTTCCTGTGGGGTGCAGCAGCTGGTGCCAAGCAGGGAGCAGCCTTGGTGGAACTGGGTGTCCTTGGGCCACTGCCCGTGGGGCCCTGCAGCTCCAGGACCATCCACCCCCGGGCTGCCTGTGCCACCCTGCCCGCCGCCCAGAGCAGAGGCCCCGGGCCCTGTCCTGGGTCCCTTTCTAGCACTACGGGAGGGACCATTAGGCTGGGACACTACAGACACACACCAGGGTGTTGCAGGGGAGGCTCCCTGGTACGTGCACTCCCACCCTCTCAGCCCAGCTCTCCTTTTCCTCCTCTGCAGCTGCACCCAGGACAGCAGCATCCCCACCCCGAGCAGGTAACTCGTCCTCCCCAGGGCTGGGTATCCCAGGGCCAGGCTCTGACCCACAGTGGGGTGCAAGGGGCTCCTTGCTGGAGCGTGAAACTCCCAGGAGGAGGCACTGGGTGGTTGTGTGGGGGTTGAGGAGGGGGTGAAATTCAGTCAGCAGGGTGGAAGCTCCTCCATCATCCCCCCTGGGGCCCTCCACTCTCTGCTGCCTTGTGTGATGGGGGTCAGGTCTGGTGCTGCCTCCACCTCTCCCAGGGCTGTTGCTGTTCTTCCATGTTCTTGCCTGTGCAGATCCCACCCAGGGCCGTCCGACTGTCAATGGGAGAATCTCAGTGCCCGTCATCATCTGCATCATCCTGGGGGCCCTTCTCTGCCTGCTCCTGGCCCTGCTGGCCAGGCAAGCGCTCAGGGCCAGGGCTGGGCGCAGAGGTGGGTCCTTCCACAGAACTCCCAGTGATGCCTCCTGGAAGGGCTGGGGGTGCTGCGGGGGGTCAGTAAGGGGCACAAGCAGAGCTGAGGGGAGGAGACTGTGTGCTGCCACCTGTCCCACACACCCCATTGACTGTCTGGCCATAGGGCACCAGCAGCAAAGGGCTGGAGAGAGCCCAGAGGTGGTGGGAGCAAGAGATGGGGCAAGGAGAGACATGGCAAAGCAGGACCAGGGGAGATGCTATCCTGGGGGATAGCTGGCAGTGCTCTGGGTAGTGCTGGAGGGCGCTCTGGGGCAAAGGAGAAGACGGGAGGAACACAGGGCAGCAGGGCCCATCTCCATGGAGTCAGGCCCCAGGCTGACCCTCTGCCCAGCCCTGCCTGCCCTTGGTAGGGCGGGAGCCCTGCTATGGACTCGTGGGGCAGACAGGGGTTGGCTCCAGGTGGAGAGGAAGCACGGGAGTTGCTCTGGGGTCAGACAAGGGGGTGACTCAGGGGCCAGAGGTGCTTGAGCGCTGTCTCCAAGGGGCAGATGTGAGGGTGATGCTGCCCCAGATCAACTCCACAGTGATGTGGCCTTTGCTGGGGATGTGGCAGCTGTTCCTGGACAGCACCCTGGGGCTGTGCTGTTGGAGCAGTCCTGGGCTGGGCCAAGGAACAGGTTTGGGGAGCACAGTGGGGTCCCATTGCCCCTCTGCCTGTCCCCATGCCAGCTCTGCCTCTGTCCCCAGGCTCCAGGACAGCCCAGGAGCTCTTCCCCGAGGCCATGTACGAGGAGATCCGTCACAGCCCAGCGTGGGAGAAGCAGGCAAGGTTTGGTCGCTCAGGTGGGTGTGGGCACATCTGCAGGACCCTTTCCCTTGGCCCCTCCCCAGGGCTGATCCCCTGAAGCCCCCAGCCCGTGGTCCCTGCAGTGCTGGGGTTGTGTGGTCTGTGGGAGAGCACCCCAGCCCTGGGCCCGGGAGAGGAGCTGCCTCCCAACCCGCTTTGCCCATCGCAGCTGGACAGCCCCTCTCTTCTTGCCCCTGCACCCGTTGACGAGTGAGGGAAGAGCTGTCCTGGGGCAGCTCTGGGAGCACCTTTGAGACAGGGCTTGTCCCAGGGAGCAGGGTGAATTCCCAGCCCTCCTCCCCATGCAGCCCCAGCTCTGTGGGGCCCCCTTCCCCAGCAACACTGGCCATGAACCAGGTCAGTGGGCTCGTCCCATAACAGCCGCTGCATATCTCTCCAGGCTCCTCTTCAGAGCAGTCCCTGACCCAGCTGCAGCCCTACCCTGGGCACCGAGAGGAGGAGGATGGTCTGGGATCAGCATCAGGTAATGAAGCAGGAAGGGACTGATCTGCCTGCAGACAAGTGATGGACAGAGGTGTCACTGGGTGTCACCGTCAGAGATGGAGAGGACCTGGGGGTCTCCTGTGCTGCTGCCAACACCAGCGCCTCCCATCCTCTGCTCTGCAGGATGTATCTGCTCACTGTCACCAGCTCCCCTCTCTTTTCAGATGTTCCTGTTCTGCCTGGGGGTGACCCAGTGGATGGCTATGATGATGCCAGAGAGGTTTCTGACCCTGGAGAAGACGTTGCCCCTGGACAGGGACCTTGGGAAATGCCCAGGGTGCCAGCGGAGGGAGCAGGACCCAGCGATGCACCCAGAGGTGAGAGGGAAACTCAGCACTGCTGGTTCCTGGGGTGCCATCCCCACTGCCACCCTGGTTGCTGCTGCACTGAGACCTAAACCTCCTGGGAAGGGGGAACCTGCCCCAGGAGTTTCCATGGAGGGACTGAAGGGTGGGAGAAGGAGTTGAGTGTGGTGAGGAGCAGGGGGGAAGGTGATGCACAGACCCATGGGGTGAGCTGCAATGTCCCGCATTGCTGCTTGCAGGGGGCAGCCTGTGCTCCCAGAGAAGGGCCGGGGTCCCTGGAGCTGAAGGAGACACCGCGTCCCTGTCCCCGGGGAGCACGGGCTATAATGACGCTGAAGAGATCTCTCTGGCACATCTGTGACACACAAAGGCTGTGACAGAGCTGGGTGGCACTGGGAACCGCCTCCCTTTGCCCACGGGCAGCCCAAACAGCACAGAGTTTCCTCTACTTTCCCCCTTTTTCCACTGTGTATCATATTGTTCTTATTAAAAGTGTCAGTGGACTTTGACTTGGAGCTGGTTTGTGTCTGCCCAGGCATCAGGAAATCTTCCTGAGTTTGATCAGGGGCAGCGCAGACCAAAAAACACCCCTGGGGTGGTTTCCATCCTGCTTGCCACAGGCAATTCCTAGTCAAAATGACTCTCTAACAGGTCCCATGATGCTCCCCAGTGCCCATCTCTTCACCCCGAGATTCCCCAGCTGCTCTTTCCCCAGGCCCTGCCTGGGCCAGGCTGGTCCCACAGTGCAGAGGCCATGACAGAGCTGCTGCGCCAGGGTGAGTCCTGGCTGTGACCCCACAGATGTGAGCCCTAAGGTCATCACCGTGCCCTTTAAACTCCAGATGGCCCAGAGGGGATCACACCCCAGATCACCTCCCACAACGGTCAGCAGGCAGCTGTGCTCCCCAGTGCCCGGCACAGGGTGCGGAGCCACTTTCTGGGACACACAGGGCTGGGGTTCCCTCTGCTCTGGCTCTGCCAGGGCCCCAGTCTCCATGAGCTGCTCCTGCTGCCTTGGGCCGTCACAGACCTCGAGCACTCTTGTCACAGCCACAGAGCCGTGATCTTCCTGAGCAGGGGCTGTGAGGCCCCACTGCAGCCCTGGGACCCCGTCCTCCTGCTGCTCGCAGCCCCCGCCCTGCCCTCCTGCTGCCTCGCCGGGTGTCAGCGCGGGTTTGTGTCTGGGCAGCACTTGTGTGCAGGTACGGGAGGGATGGGAGCGGGCGGGGTGTCATGGTCCATTCGATGATGGACTCCTGATGGTTCTTTTACCTTGATCTCAGAGCACAAATAAGGCAACCAAAATGCCAAGGGGTTATAATTCAATCAAGCAGTGTTACTTTATTAATTTGCCCATAAAGCGGCACGCATTAGAGAGAGAGTAAGAAAGAGAAAGGGGAAAGAAATGGGGAAAAGTAAAGGAAAAGATGAGAAATGAGGTTGCGTTTATCACCAGTCCAGTTCCAAAGGCGTCCCTCTGGTCTCCGGTCCCATGGAGTCCGGCCGGTCCTCTGTTGTGGTTCAGGATCCTCTGGTGGAAGATCTTCAACGGTGTCCATTCTGGAGTCACCTTTATGCTTCTTCACCCTCCCTTGCTCCCATTGTTTTAGGGCAGTCTCGCCTTGATTTCGCAACCCAGGCTCATACTGCGCAGGCTCGACAGATCCACGCTTTCTTTTGCCAACACTTACGTGTCCAGCATTCAGGGGTCTTTCTCTGGTCCACTGGGTGAGCTCAGGACCCTTGGCGAGCTGCTGGGCATGCTCCTTTTTGTTGTCCATTGTTTGGGGGAGCAGGTGAGGGACACATGTAACTGAGGCTGCAGGTGAGAACACATCTTCTGGACGGCAGCTATTGTCCCTGGGTCAAAGAGACCCTCATGACAACAGCTTTCAGGAGGCAGGGGCTGGTTTGGCTGGAGCAGCAGCAAAGTCCACACAGCAGCCATTGTAAGCAGGAGCCCCCCCGTACCGGAGAAAACAGTTCAACACAATGCTGCTCCTCGGGCCTCTCTCCAAGTCATTGTCCATCTGTTCTTTCAGTCAGGGCCTCAGTTCTCTCAGTTCTTGATGGTGATGGTCAGGCAAATACTGCTCCATCTTCAGAACAACTCTCACAATCCCCCAACCCACTGGAGATCCCTCAACTCATTGGAGATCCCCCAACCATGGGAGATTCCCCAAAACCCATTGAAGATCCCCCAACCCATTAGAGACCCCCAAAACCCAACCATGGGAGATCCCACAACCCATTGGAGATTCCCCCAACCCAATCATGGGAGATCCCTCAACCCATTGAACATCCCCCTCCACCCATTGGAGATCCCCCAATCCACTAGAGATGCCCTCCAACCCATTGGTGATCCCCAAAGCCATTGGAGATCCCACAAAACCCATTGGAGATCCCCCAACCCAATCACGGGAGATCCCCCAAACACACTGGAGATCCCCAAACCCATTGGAGATCCCCCAAACCCATTGAGGATCCTCCAAGCAGTTGGAAATCCCCCAACCCAACCATGGGAGATCCCCCAACCTACTGGAGACCCCCCCAAGCCCATGGGAGACCGCCCAACCTAACCATGGGAGATCTCCAACCCATTGGAGATCCCCCCAAATTATTAGAGATCCCCCAAACCCATTGGAGGTCCTCCAATTCACTGGAGATCCCCCTAACCCACTGGAGATCCCCCCAAACCCATTGGAGATCCCCCAACCCATTGCAGATCTCCAAAACCCATTGGAGATCCCTCAAACCCATCAGAGGTCCCCCAGCCCAACCATGGGAGATGCCCCAACCCATTGGATGTCCCCCCAAACCCATTGGAGATCCTCCAACCCATTGGAGATCCCCAAACCCACTGGAGATCCCCCCCAGACCCCCTGGAGATCTCCCAACCCAACACATTGGAGATCCCCCAACCCATTGGAGATGCCCCCCAACCCATTGGAGATCCCCCCCAACCCACTGGAGATCCCCCGAAACCCATTGGAGATCCCCCAGCCCACTGGAGATCCCTCAACCCAACCATGGGAGATCCCCCAACCCACTGGAGATCCCCCAAACCCATGGGACACCCCCCCAACCCACTGGAGATTCCCCAACCCATTGCAGATCTCCAAAACCCACTGCAGATCCCTCAAACCCATCAGAGGTCCCCCAACCCTACCATGGGAGATGCCCCAACCCATTGGATGTCCCCCCCAAACCCATTGGAGACCCTCCATCCCATTGGAGTTCCCCCCAATTCCATTGGAGATGCCCCCAAACACATTGGAGATCCCCCAGCCCACTGGAGATCCCTCAACCCAACCATGGGAGATCCCCCAGCCCATTGGAGATCCCTCCAAACCCACTGGAGATCTCCAAAACCATTGGAGATCCCCCCCCCAGCCCACTGGAGATCCCCCCAAACCCATTGGAGTTCCCCCAATTCACTGAAGATCCCCCTAAGCCACTGCAGATCCTCCCAAACCCCTTGGAGATCCCCCAAGCTCTTGGAGATCTCCCAACCCATTGGAGATCCCCCAACCCATTGGAGATCCCCCCCACCCATTGGAGATCCCTAAACCCATTGGAGATCCCCCCCAACCCATTGGATGGATGAGACATTTTAGGTCTTGGTGGCCTAAGGGGTCCAGAGATGGCACATCATGGCCTGGGTGTTGTAAGGGTTTCCAAGGGTTGGGACATTTAAGGTCTTGGTGGCCCGAGATGGCTGCAAATGGGACATCTTGGATCCAGAGTTGGGACATTATAAGTCTGGGTGGCCCAAAGTGTCCAGGGATGGGACGTTTTAGGTCTTGGTGGTTTAAGGGGTCCAGAGATGAGACATCCTGGGTCTTGGTGGCCTCACGGGGTCCAGGGATGGGACATCTTGACCTTGGTAGCCCAAGGGGGCTGGTGATGGGACATCTTGGGTGCAGGGATGGGACATCATGCATCTTGGTGACCCTAAGTGTCCATGGGTGGGACATTTTGGGTGTTGGTGGCTTCACACGGTCCAGGGATGGGACACTTTGGCCTGGATGGCCCAAAGTCTCCAGGCATGAGACATCTTTGATGCAAGGATGGGACATCTTAGGACTTGGTTTCCCCAAAGTTTTAGGTCTTAGTGCCCCAAAGTCTCCAGAGATAGGATATCTGGGGTCTGGCATGGGACATTCTGGCTCTTGGTGGCCCAAGGGGTCCAGGGATGGGAAGTTTTGGCTCTTAGTGGCCTCACAGTTTCCAGGGATGGACACAACAGTGGTGAGAGTGGCCAACGTCTCCTCTTTCACCCGGACCAGGGCCACGGTGGGGGTGACCGCCTCCCTGCACCATATTTAAAGGGGTGCCTGGGCGGGGCCCTTTGTGACATCACCAGTGACATCACAATGCCCCACCATGGCAGTTACACATCTCCCTGAGATCCAGAGCCTCCAATAGGGCAGTGATGGCTCCTTAGCACCTTTTGTGCCCCACTGTGCCTGTCCCCATGTACACACCAGGGTGGTACCGAGGTGCCGGCAGCCACATCCTCCCCAACCCTGGGCAGGGTGACTTCATCTCCACCAGCTTGATAAGGGAATTAACAATTAACTAATTAACACTTAAAGAACTAACACATAAAGACTTAAAGAGCTAACAGAGACTAACCCTTAACTCTTATGAATATGTACAGGTGTTCATTCTTTCAGCAAGCTGCAGTTCAGGATCATGGCAGCAGAGGGCTCATGAACATCAAAAATGCTCTTACAAGCCAAGGCTCTGTGCATCATTTTCCTAAAGGCTTCAAGTCAGGTGTGGATGATTAGAGAGATTTCAGGAAGAGCCAAACAGAGAGCAATTCCATCATAAATAGCAATAAAGCCAAATTTCTTCAATTTCCTTCCCCCTGTCCCTCCTCCACATTTCCAGAAGAGGTGGTATCAGCAATCTCCAATTATGATTGATCTGGAGTATTTCCTCATGTAGACAAAACAATGTCAGAAAAGTGGGTACCTAATTCACCATGTGAGTGAGGAGACAGGCCAGGACACCCCAAGAGGAGTCACACTCCTCTGGTCCAAGAGGTGGGTGTTCCTGGCAATCTCAGGTGCCACAGCACAGCGATAGTTGTGTTCAGGAGCTGGTCAAGTGACCCATCTCCTGTTCTGTATGGTGTCTTAGTTTGCTCAGGTCACCCCTGACTTGAGCCCCATCCACTGCTGGGTGTTCTCCATACTCCTACCCTTCAGGAACAAAGGCCTGGGAGACCTTGCTGGTGAAGGTGGAGGCAAAGAAGCCATGAAGAACTCAGTCCTGTGTGATTTTACTCTTACAAAGTTCTGCAGCAGGCCCACGTAAGCCTGGTATCTTATTTTAAGGAAACTGTGTCAGCTCATCTTGCTACCATCATTCTCCCCTGCAGCTATGAAGTCCAGATCAGCTTTGGCATCATCTTTACAGCGATGGACCAGGTTTCTAACTTTCTCCTTTGCACCTACACCTGCTTCCACCTCCTGTGTGTTGCCTTATTGTCCTGAAGCTCCATCAGTTCAGAGGAGCAGCTTCACGAGATGAATGCTTCTGTTCATGGGTACTCAGAGGGAACATTCTTGTGCTTGGAGCAGCCTGTCCTGTAAGGCTGATCAGGTTTCCTGAGCTTCTTCACCCCTCAGATCTACTTCCATGTAACCACCTCATCTGCCATCCTCCAGTATGTCAAAGTCTTCTTCTCTGGAGCCCACCAGCCTGTGTTCTGCTGCTGGCCTTCCTCCCTCCCCTCTGGTGCCTGGGACCCCATTGCTTCCTGGTCACAACAGCCAAGGTGGACACTGATGTTCACATCCCTCACCACTCTTCCTTCCTCTTGATCAGGAGTAGATCCAGGTGAGCATCACCCTTGTTGGCCCATCAGGCAGACAGGTTAAGAAGTTGGCCCCAGATCCTCTCCTGGCCAGTGAGTGTCAGGGCAATTACAGTTCTCCATAGGAACCTGCTCATTGACTGGAGACATCCTAAGGTTGCTTACAGAATATCTTTTCCATTTCTTCTCCATGATCAAGTAGTTTGTAACATTCAACTGGTTGTACATGGTGAAGTCTTGGAACTGGGGGTGAGTGCGGCTGTGCTACAGTTATCACCTCTCTGAGAAGACAAACAGGAGTTTGACCAAGATCAGACAGAGCTGATTTCAGCTGCTCCATGATGGACCCACTCCTTGCCCAATCTGAGCCACTCAGTGATGCCGGCAGCACCTCTGGGATATTGTATTTGAGAAAGGGTAAAAAAACGCTGCACAACAGCAGGTGGGAGAGAGAGGGAGGAAATGGGAGAGAAAAGCACTGCAGACACCAAGGTCATATCCCATAGGCACCCAAGCAGGTCCCTCAGCAGCCAAATCCTGCTCTCCTGAAATCCTGCTCTTGGCCTTGTTCTCATCTCCCAGGAGCCTCAGCTCCACTTTCCCATCGCTGACTGTTCCATCCTGACCAACTCTTTCTGGTTTGTAAGTGTGAAGTCCCACAGGCCACCTCACCCCACTGACTCCTCAGTCACCCGTGTCAGGAAGATGTTGTCAATGGGTTCCAAACCCTCCTGGATGGCTGGTTCCTTGCAGATATTGGGATATCTCAGGTCTGCCACGAGGACACAGGCCCTGGAAACATGAGGCTTCTTTCATTGTCTGAAGGAGGCCTCATCTCATTCCACTTCCATGATCAAGTGAGTCCTGTAGCTGATGTCCAGTCACCACAGCATTGCCCATGTTGTTCTGCCCTCTCATGCTGACTCCTCAACGTTCAGCTGACATTGTCTGTCCCCAGGCAGAGCTCCACGTAATCTACCATATGAAGGGAAACATCAGAAACTCCAGACCTCTGGCATTATGAGTATCAGACACCCAAGACCCCACTTTTTACCCAGGAGTTGATATTTACAGTTTCCTGTAATGCCTCATGATGTTATGTTGGGAGAGACACCCTCATCAGGATAAACTGTCTGTGTGCAAACATTAACAGCTGAGCAAATGGAGCTTCAGTCCATGGGAGAGTCCAGACCTTGTGAATATCTGGTGTTCACCCATCAGAAATGTCTGAGTTTTGACAAGATGAAATGACGAGTTCTCAGTGACCCTGAGGAGAAGGGCCTGGGCACTACAAGGTCCCCACACCAGCCCGTGGTGCACGCTCACCATGAACAAGGCAGCTTGCACACTGGGGCTGCATGAGGAGGAGCGTGGGGACCCAGACACCTGCAGTTCTCATCCCATTGGTTCAGCACTGGTGTGACCCACACACACGGGTGTGTGCCAGTGTGCGGCTTCCCAGTTTGGAGCAGCAGGGAGGAACTGGAGAGTGCAGGGCTGTGCCAAGGCAGGTTCAGCACCTTGTGCACATGGTGTGGGTGCTGAGGGACCTGGGCTGCTTTGGCCCAGCAGCGCTGGGGAGGCTGCAGCAGTGCAGGAGTAGCCTGAGAGTGCTTGAAGGGCGGTTTCAGAGGTGGTGGAGGGTTTCTTCATAGTGGGAAAGAGCATGAGAAAGAAATAATGGCCCAAAGTGCAGCTGGGGAGGTCCAGGCTGGACATGAGCAGAAAGGAATGTGATGGAAGGGCAGTGCTGTGGTGGAGCAGGTCAGCAGAGGGAGTCTGCATCAGCCCAAGGCTTTGTGCTTCAAGGACCAGCTGGGGAGGATGGAGAGATCTCAGCAAAGGAAGGAAGATGCTCAGACAGGAGCAAGGTGGGGCAGCAGGGGGGATGTCTCCAGCCTGCAGGGACAGAGGTGCAGGGGATGCCACAGCACAGGACAGGCTGTCGTGGAGATGATCACGGGATGGAAAGAGGCTGAAAGCCCCACCAGACATGAGCTCCTTCTCCCCTTGGCTGTGGCTGTTGTCTGCACCTCTGATGCCTGTGAGGAGACACCTTGTCCTTGCAGCACAGGGGCCTCATGGCCTCCTTGTCCCCAGCCAGGAACCTGGGAGGTGTGGGACCATAGTCCTGCCCTTGGCCTTGCACAGCCCCACATCACACTGTCCCAGGAAGGGCCCTGGGCAACGTGGGAGGGACAGGATCTGACTTCCCAGGGCTGGGGTCAGGGCTTGGCCTTTTGGTTAAAGAAACACAACCAGGTTTACTCAGCATCAGAGCCACCTTTACTTTGCTTTTCTTGACCTCCAGTTTTCTTCTCTAACCAAACCTGGATATTGTTTCTCAGTAGGTTCCCTCAGTGGGACCCATTAACATTACAAGAAACTTTGGAGTTTGAATCTGACTTTGACTTCTTGAGAAGTTTCATCACCTTCCTCCAGGGTCTGAGGTCCATGGACTCAGCACCAAAACCCACCAGAGGGGTCATTAAGCACCTTGGGCTGCTCCTGTGCTGCTGAGCTGGGGCTGGGCTCCTGGGACACAGGGAGCTCATGGCAGCGGCAAGCGCGCAGAGAGACAGCTCTGCCCAGGAGCAGCTCCTCTGCACACGCAGCAGGGCTGAGGGCTCTGCCTGGGGATCTCAGCAGACGAGCAAGGCAGAGAGAGATTAAAGGTGGTCAGGACTGGGAGGATGACTGAGAGCTCACTGGAGGAGAAACCTTTGCAGCCCTTGCCATGGTAAGTCTCTGGTGCAGGGCAGTGCAGCTGTAGCTCCTGGAGGTATCTCCTGAAACTGGCACAGGCACAGCTTGTGGGATCTGTAACGACGGGGCTCTTGTCAGGCCATGTTGAACAGCTGTGGAGCCGGGTGAGCACCCAGGGGTGCCCAGGGCTGTCCTGCAGAGCTAAACTGGGGAGTGCGGGCTGGATGAACGGGTAGTGAGGTGACTGCGAACTGGCTGAAGGGAAGAAGCCAGAGAGTCGTGGTCAATGGGCAGAGTGCAGTTGAGGCCTGGATCCAGTGCAGTGCCCCAGGGGCAGTGCTGGGGCCAGTACTATTCAATAAATTCATCAACGACTTGGATGAGGGAATAGAGTGACTTTCAGCAAGTTTGCTGGTGACACCAAGCTGGGAGGAGTGGCTGACACTGAAAGCTGTGCTGCCATCAGAGACCTGGACAGGCTGGAGAGCTGGGCAGGAAAAATGTAATGAAATAGAACAAGGGCAAGTGTAGAGTATTACATCTGGGCAAGAAGAACCCCAGGTTCCAGTATAAGTTGGGGAAGGACCTGTTGGAGAGCAGCGTAGGGGAAAGGGACCTGGGGGTCCTGGGCACAGCAGGGTGACCATGAGCCAGCACTGGGCCCTTGTGGCGAGGAAGCCAATGGTACCTGGGGTGAGTTAGAAGGGGGTGGTCAGTAGCTCAGAGAGGTTCTCCTGCCCCTCTGCTCTGCCCTGGGGAGACCACACCTGCAATATTCTCATACCAATTTATTTTTTACTAGCAAGAATACAATGCTGGAGGAAGTGTCTCTGTAGAGCAGATACAACTAACTTTACTGATTACTTGAAGTTGTCTCAAAGGATGTGCCCCTGGAGCCTGAGGGACACCTGGAGGAGCCGAGAGGGGACAGAGAAAGGGACATCATGGGCTGCTCCTGTGCTGCTGAGCTGGGCTGGGCTCCTGGGACACAGGGAGCTCATGCAGTGGCAGTGCTGCAGAGAGACAGCTCTGCCCAGGAGCAGCTCCTCTGCACACGCAGCAGGGCTGAGGGTTCTGCCTGCAGCACCGATGGCACAGGAGCCAGGCAGAGAGAGATTAAATGCAATGTGGGGTGGTTTGTTGCTGAGGATTCAATGAGACAAATCACAGTTCTAACACGGTAAGTCTCTGGCTGTAGGACAATGCAGCTGCATTTCCTGGAGGGAGACCCTAAGCTGGTACATTCCATGATGTACAGGATCTGTCAGGTCTCTGTCACAGTATCTCTGTTGTAGAGGAGAAGAACACACTGCAGAGCAGGGCTTCCCTGCTGCACTGTCAGAGAAGGACAAGGGCAGGAAAGGTCCTTCTGCTGTGGAGAGGGTGCTGTGTGGGTCAGGGCTGCTCACAGCTCCAGATCACCCCCAGGATTTTTCTAAGACAATGCCCCAATGACAAGATCAGTGCAAGGATTACCAGACAGATAAGGAGCTTTCCTGAGCCTGTCTTTCTATTTTCCACTCCCAAGGGGTGGGGGGTGCAGGAAAGGATAAAATGAAAATGAGCCCTCATGCTTAAACAAGTCACTAAGACTCCTGAACTGCAACTGTGAGTGATCAGTACATCTGCCAGAAGGCTCATGACATCCCTTCACCACCCCTCTGCCTGTGCACAGCACCTGCATCACCTTGGCTGGACCAGTCAGCCTTATCTGACCTCGTCCTGTTTTCCAGCCCTGCAAACAGGAAGATGCCCCCACGCAGTGCCCTGTGAACAGGCAGGATCTGTAGGGCCAGGGGGAGGGCACAGAGGATGGGATGGTCTGTGAGCACTGACAGGGAACAGACATGGACAGGGAAAACACCTCCCAGGGAGAATCTCCAGGCAGCAGGGAAATGATCAGAAATGAGAGGAAACCAAACCCGGAATTGGTTATGGGAGGGAGAACGAGAGAAAAGTCCCTGTGACCCCCTGCAGTGCAGATCCCTCCTGTGAGCAGCCCCCTGGCCTCCTTCCCACCCAGCAAAGCCTCTGCCCTCAGGGCCGGGGGGCTCCAAGGCATGAAGCAGCTCCTGTGCAGCCAGAGCTCCAGTTTCCTCTGCAGAGCACAGGGGCTGAGAGCAGCTGCCCGGCAGTGTTGGTGTCTGGGAGGTGGCTGCACAGCTGGGGAAGGGTGACGCTGTCTGAGTGCCCGGCTGCCTCTGCCCTGGCCTCATCTCACACCCACCCTCACCGCATTTTCCTTCTTGCTCCCTGCTCTGGGTCACTGCTGTTGGGATCTTGTTCTTGCTGTCAGGCTCTCTGGGGATGGCAGTTTCAGCTGCAGAGTCACAGCTTGATCTTGTGGGTCCTTTCCTGCAGGTGTGTCCATGGGCACACGTGTCCCAGCTTTGCTCTGACCTGTGGGCTGTGGGCGATGCAGTCTGTGGGGCTGGGAATGAGCTGTGTGTGTCCGGGGCTAAACGTTGGGTGCTGGGACCTTAGGAAAGACCTGTCATGGTCTGAGGTGGGTCCCTCTGCTCTCAGCAGTGCCTGGTGGCTTTTCAGGGTAACATGGGAGGGTGATCAGCCTCCATCTCAGAAAGGTGCCAGCCCAGGGCAGCTGGAGCAGGACAGAGGGACAGAGAAGCTGCCCTCACTCTGCACTGACCCACAGGCACCCTCTGGTCTCGCAGGACTCGCTCTGTTCTCCCTGAGTGCAGCAGAAAGAAACACAAGATCACTCACCAGGGGAAATGGGGAGCAAATGTAAAAAACATAGAACTATGAAAGTGCCTTGACACTTCCCTCCCATAGCATTGGCAGTGCAGATGCTGACAGGCCTTTCTGCATTACAAGAGATTTCACCTCAGAAAGGTGAACACCAGGACTGATCCCTGTCCCTGCCCAGTTCTGTAGAGGTGGATTGATTTACCAAGAGCCCGCTCTTAGTTGCCACATTTTCCAGCACCGAACAGGGCTCCAGGCACAGTGCTGAAGAATGTTCTCCTAGAAAATCAAAGGGTGTCTGTGTGTGAAACAGGGGAGGGTCTATGGGAGTTGGTTTGATTTTTGTCAGAGAACACTTCCCTGGCTTCACACTGGCTTTTTTTTCTCATGACAAGCGCCCCATGTTCAGGAAAAGCAAATGTCCAACAGCAGCTCCATCACCCAGTTCCTCCTCCTGCCGTTCACAGGACACACGGGAGCTGCAGCTCTTGCACTTCTGGCGTCTTCCTGGGCATCTACCTGGCTGCCCTCCTGGGCAATGGCCTCATCATCACCACCATAGCCTGGGACCAGCACCTGCACACCCCCATGTACTTCTTCCTGCTCAACCTCGCCCTCCTCGACCTGGGCTCTATCTCCACCACTGTCCCCAAATCCATGCCCAACTCTCTGTGGGACACCAGGGCCATCTCATACTCAGGATGTCCTGCCCAGGTCTTCTCTTTCTGTTTCTTGCTTGGTGCAGAGTATTTTCTCCTCACCATCATGTCGTACGACCGCTACGTTGCCATCTGCAAACCCCTGCACTACGGAACCCTCCTGGGCAGCAGAGCTTGTGTCCACATGGCAGCAGCTGCCTGGGCCACTGGGTTTCTCACTTCTCCGCTGCTCACGGCCAATACATTTTCACTGCCCCTGTGCAAGGGCAATGCCCTGGACCAGTATTTTTGTGAAATCCCCCAGATCCTCAGGCTCTCCTGCTCACTAGTTACAGGTCCAGCCTCTCATCTCTATTTTCTGTTGTTATTGACATTGGCCTTGTTGTGATAATGTTGTCATCCCCTTTCTAAATCACTGTCTGCTTTTATTTTATATCCACTGGTTGTATAAATGAAGAGCCATGATCTGTGTGTATTTAAACAAAATAAAGGGTTCTGTAGTGACACTACATCACTCTGTCCTTCACTATATCCTTCCTGCAAGGCCTTTTGGATTTGCAGGGACAGTTTCTGTGATGGAAGGAGAAGAAAAGAGTCCAGAATGTCAGCCCTGCCTGGGAGCAGCAGCGCTTGTTCTTCCAGAGCTGTTCTGGTTCCACTCCACACTCTCCTTCTCATCCCCTGTGTTGGTGCAAGGCCTGAGTGCTCTGGCAGCTTGATCACCGTCCTGCTGTGTGTCAGTGCTGTGGGCGCAGGCAGGGACAGGCAATGGGCACTGCTGTGACAGAGCTGGCCCCAGAACAGCCCTTCCAGATACAAAGGTGATCTCCTATGGGCAGGGCATGATGGTTTATATCTTCTTGCAAAGTTTCAAGCATATTAATACAAAAATCACCCACAGATGAAACCCCATTGTGCTGCTGAACAGCGTGTGTGTGCAGGGCTGGCACACAGCAGTGTCCTCTCACAGCCAGGCTCCTGCCAGAGACCTGCAGGACCAGCAGAGCAGGGGCTGGGCTGTGCCCCTGTGCACTGGACACCCCGTGGAAGAAGCCTCAGGTCAATCACCTGGACTGGCCCCTGACAACCACCATTTCCAGCACTGGTCTCTCACCCCAGCTCAGAGTTCTTTGTCTCTTCATGGAATTACACTGAATGAGTAGGTGAGAGGTTCATGTTTGCATTGTACAGATGAGATGTGACCAGGCACATCATGTATGTGAGGTGACACGAACCCAAGTCAGCACAACACCATCAGCTATTCCTTTTGTTCCATGAAGGCCCGTGAGACAGACAGTCTATTGAGGTCACATCATGTTGGGACTAATAAACCATAGGAAACCACCAGAATGCAGCACTGGGTTGTGCTTCCTTGAGCCAACGTCCATTCCTAATGATGAGGGACATCAAAGATGAATGCAGAACATGGGAACACACCTTGTGGCTGAGGAGCCTCCCAGTGTCTCGGAATAGGAACAGAAGGCCAGAGAGACACTGTGACTTCTGCCTCTGTGTGTATAAGGGAAAGTGTCTGACCCTGAATATCTCAATGTGTTTCAGAGTCCATGAGGCCAGCTCAGATTTGGACACCTGGCAGAACCCTGATATTTCTATGTGTGACTCCAGGGACAAACCCCAGTGGCCCAGTGAGATTCATCTCAGCTGCCTTGGACAGGCTCATTGCAAGTGTCCCTATTTGCTACCTCTCCTTTGCCATCCCAATCACATGCTGTTCTACACAGTCCTGCATCTGCCCCTCTTTCCCTGTGGGAAATTGTGGATTGTGGTCTCAGAAGTGCCAGAGTGATCAGAGAGGTTCAGAGGTCCCTCAGAAAGGCAGACGTCAAACCCACCTTCAGGAATGGCAGGAAGGAGAACTGGGAGAATGACAGGCTGCTCACCCTACGTCTGTCCCCGGGAGGGTGACGGGCCACATTCTCCTGCAGGCATCTCCAGGCAGGCAAAGGACAAGGAAGGGATTGTTGAACCCAAATGGGCAGGGGAAAGAAAGGCATGTTGAGTACATGGAGTTTTGCAAGGCCCCAGACATGGTCTTCTGTGGTGCCTTAGAGCAGATTGGTGAGATCTGGGATACAGATGTGGATGTTGTGATGGGTTGGGAGTTGGCAGCATGACCAAACCCAAACCTCACAGGTGGTACAAAGTCCTGTGTTCAGCCAGTTTCTAGTGGCATCCCTCAGTGATGAGTACTTGGGCCAACACTGTCCAACGGCTTTATTCTGCCTCTTCATTATGTCATGGAGCACATATTCAGCTCCTTTGTGGAGGATGCAAAGCTGGGCAGAGGCCTAGAACAACCTCACCTTGTGGATCCCGCCTTGAGCAGGAGAGGGAGACAAGATGATGTTCAGGGCTCTCTTCAAACCTGAGTTATTCTATGGTTTAATGAATCTTTATCTTGGAGAGCTGTTTGATAACAGAAGATGTAGTCCTTACCAGTTAAAAGAGTGAATCCTGCCTGCAATTGAAAACCTAAAACATGTAAATACTCTCAATTTTGGTCAGTCTGCTAAGCTAACAAAGATAAAGGTGATGTTTAAACATTTAATCAGAACCTGCAAAGAATACTGTCCTTGCAGCGCAGACACTCTGGAGCCTGCACAATTAGCTGAGTCTTGTTTTAACATCTGTCTCAAGACTGTTACATAAAGTGTCCTTTAGCTGAGCTTTGCTCCTTTTACGCTCATTATAATACTAAACCACACATCCCCAGGATGGGAGCCCCAGGCTCAGCCCGGGACCCTCTCTCAACAAGCATGTGTAGTGGTAAAATGATTATGTAACCAATATGCCCATGTGTGAACACTTGGCTCTTTAGGACTGCCGGGAGGGTCTGAATGTAGGGATAAGATGTGTATATAATAGATGTTCCTTCTCTATCTGTTGTGCTGGTTTCATTCCAGCATCCAGACTTGCACAACTCTGGAATAAACAAGATCTCATCTCTGGGTGTGGGATTGGCTTTGCACTTCAGGTAGCGAATTCACCATGAGCAACCAGGAAGAAGGAAAACAATAAGAAACAAAAGAGGTAGGAGAGGACATAGAAAAGGTTTCAACATTTCACATTCCTGTCAAGAGTGCTTCTCCTCTCAGATCTTTAGTAGGAAATAGATTTGATCAATTTGATAAACAAGCATAGTTTTATCTAATCAGGTCGCGGCCCATAAGGAGGAGGATGGATGGGTGTGGGATTATGATGGCAGTTGAGTCTCGGAAACTCATAATTGAGTGGAAAGACTTTGGCTGTGAAGGGACAGTGGGGTCAGTTCTGTGTCTGGAGGTGACAGCCCAGCAGCAGGGACATGGCTGGGAAAGAACCTCTGCCCAAGGGCCCACAGGTCTTACCCAGGAAGAGAGACGGGTTGTCATGTCCATCCCACCTGAGAACATGACGGAACATCGGCAGGGACATGATCGTGTCTGTCAGAGAAGCTGAAAGGCCAGCAGCACTCATGGGATTTAGAAGATCATGGCGAGGTGACTTCTCTCTGTTCAGGTAAAAGACCACAAGAAGCCTAAGGGTTTGGGTTCCCTGCATGAAGGGCAGTTCATGAGATGGTCGAGCTTATCGTGATAGCGGGAAGAAGGAGGAAAGAGAAAAAAGAAGTCTACTTGGAAGGTGAGGAATGGATATGAGGAGGAAGAAAATGTCACTGGAAGGGCAGTGCTGTGGGGCAAGAGGGTGACCCAGAGGGAGCTGGATCAGCCCATGGTTTGTGTTCAAAGAGCAGCCAGTGAGGGTGCAGACACAGCAGTGAAGGTGCAGAAATGCTGGGCTGAGAGCAGGTGGGGAAGCGAGATGGGTGTCTGCAGCCTGCAGGGAAAGAGGGGCAGGGGTAGGACTGTATAGAACAGCCTGTGGTGGAGATGGCAAAGGGCACTGGCAAGGCTGGAAGGGACCCACAGAACCCAGGTCTGAGTCCCCTTGGCCAGGGCAGTTGTCTCTGCCACTGAGGCCCAGGAGAAGACATGTTGTCCTCATGGCACTGGGGCCTCGCTGCCTCCTTGCAGCCCCATGGGGAAGCTGGAAGTTGTTGTCCCAGTGTTGTCCTTCCCTGGGCCTTGCACACCCACATCTCACGGTCCCAGGAAGAGCCCTGAGCCGTGTGTTTACATCTCATCTGTACAACGAAAACATGGACTTTTGACCTAGTGTTTCATAGAATCATAGAATGTCCTGAGTTGGAAGGACCCACAAGGATCATCAACTCCAACTCCTCTTAGTTGATGTCTGGGGTAGAACATTGAGAGGGAAGGATAGTAGTCACTCAAGAACTCTTGAAAATCACTTTCCAAGATGATGGCTTTTTTTTTTTTTTTTTTTTTTTTTTTTTTTTTTTTTTTTTTTTTTAGTGGGAAACAGCATAAGAGAGGAAAACCATCAGAAACTGCAGCTCTGGAGGCCCAGAGTGAAGCTCAGGATAGAGAAATGTCATTCTGAGCACAGTGCTGTGGTCATTCAGAAGGACTCTGGATCAGCCATGGCTTTGTGTTTCCAGGAACAGCTGGTGAGGATGGAGAGACAGCAGCACAGGTGAGGACACACTG
>CABFKC020000040.1:74141-114347 GCA_901699155.2 Streptopelia turtur
CAGGGACTTGTTAGAGCAGAGAATTGGAGGCCATGATGGCAGATAAACAAAGGGAAACGTGCAGGCAGCTGAGGTGCTGGGAAAACCCTGGTTTGGTTGGGTGAAGCAGAGAGGCCAAGGCCTGACCCCCAGCCCCTGGGAAGGCAGATCCTGTCCCTCACACATTGCTCAGGGCTCTTCCTGGGCCAGGGGGATGTGGGCTGTGTGGTGTGAGTGAAGGACAATGGGGTGACAGTTCCCAGCCTTCCTGGGGGTGTGCAGGAGGCCATGAGGTGCCCCAGTGCCTGAGGACAACACGTCTCCTCACAGGCCTTGGTAGCAGAGGCGATGGCCACAGCCAAGGGGACGAAGACTTGGGTTCTCCTGGTGACATCCAGCCTTGCCAGTGCCCTTTGCCATCTCCACCACAGGTTGTCCTGCACTGTCCCTCAGCTGCTGCTGTTTCCCTGCAGGCTGTAGACACCCATCTCTCTTCCTCCCCTTGCTCTCACCCTGGTATTTCCATACATTGACTGACGTGTCTCCACTCTCATGCTGTTCCTGGAAACACAATTACATGGACTGATCTCCTGCTCCTTCTGGATGATTTCTCATACCACAGCACTGCCCTGTGAGTGACATTTCTTCCTCCTCATGTCCAGTCTCCACCTTCTAATCTAGAATGGTGTGGCAGTGTTTCTCTCCTCTGCTGTAGAAAGGGGGACCCTGAAAACTACTGACCTGTCAGCCTCTTACCTGTGCCTGGAAGATCATGGCTCAGATCCTCCTAGAAGCTGTGCTGAGGCACAAGGAGGACAGGAGGTGATTTGAGACAGCCAGCATGGCTTCACCAAGGGCAAGTCCTGCCTGACCAACCCAGTGGCCTTCTACAATGGAGTAACTACATCAGTGGACAAAGGAAGGGCTATGGATGTCATCTATCTGGACTTCTGTAAAGCCTTTGACATGATCTCTCACAACATCCTTCTCTTTAATTTGGAGAGGTATGGATTTGATGGCTGGACTGTTCTGTGGGTGAGGAACTGTCTCAATGGTCGCACCCAGAGGGTGGTGGTCAATGGCACAATGTCTGGATGGCCACTGGTGACAAGCGATGTCCCTCAGGGGTCCACACTGGGATCAGTACTGTTTAATATCTTCATCAATGACATAGTGGGATCAAGTGCAGCCTCAGCAAGTTTGCGGATGTCACCAAACTGAGCAGTGTTCCTGATATGCCTGAGGGACAGATGCCATCAAGAAGGGCCAGGATAAGCACGAGAAGTGGACCCATGTGAATCCCAGGAAAGACATGGATGTGTTGGAGAGGGGCCAGAGCAGGGTGACCGAGATGATCAGAGGGCTGGAACAGCTCTGCTGGGGGGACAGGCTGGGAGAGTTGGTGCAGTTCAGCCTGGAGAAGAGAAGGCTCCGGGGGGACCTTATTGCCGCCTTTGTGTACTTAAAAGAAGACAATAAGAATGATGGGGACAAACTTCTGAGCAGGACATGTTGTGATAGGACAAGGGGTCATGGTTTTGAACTAGAAGGGGAGAGTTAAAGGTCAGACAAGAGGAAGACATTTTTTACAATGGGGAAGATGAAATAACAGCACCGATTGCCCAGAGAGGTGGTGGATGCCCCATCCCTGGAGACATCCCAGGCCAGGCTGGATGGGACTCTGAGCAACCTGAACTGGCTGTAGACGTCCCTGCTCATAGCAGGGGGTTGGACTAGACGGCCTTTCAAGCTCCATTGCAACACTCTCTATGGTTCTATGATTCCTTCCTCCAAGGAAAGCTCCACCACCTGGGAAATGACCCTTCAAGCATAGAATCACAGGATCATAGAATCATAGAATCATTTGAGTTGGAAGAGACCATTAAGATCATGGAGTCCAACCATAACCTAACTCTAGAACTAAACCATGTCCCCAAGAGCTTCATCTATACATCTTTTAGACACCTCCAGGTGTGGTGACTCAACCACTTCCCTGGGCAGCCTGTTCCACTGCTTCACAAACTTTTCCATGAAGAAATGTTTCCTAATATCAATTCTGCACGTTTTCTGGCACAAGCTGAGGCCATTTCCTCTCATCCTATCAGTTGCTACTCAGGAGAAGTGCAACACCCTCCATGCTACAACTTCTTCTCAGACAGTTGTAGAGAGCGAGAAGGTCTCCCCTCAGTCTCCTTTTCTCCAGGCTAAACACCCCTTGTCCCTCAGCTGCTCCTTAGAAGTCTTGTGCTCCAGACCCTCAACAGCCTTGTCCCTCTCCTCTGCACTCGCTCCAGCACCTCAAGGTTTTTGCAATAGTGAGGAGCCAAAACTGAACCAAGGATTTGAGTTGTGGCCTCACCAGCATCAAGTACAAGGGGACGATAACTGCCCTGTTTCTGGCCACTGCTCTATTCTTGATGCAAGCCAGGAGGCCATTGGCCTTTTTGGCCACCTGGGCACACACTGGCTCATGTTCAGCTGCTGTCAATCAACACCCCCAGATTTTACATCTCTGCTTCTGCCTCTTTGTTGTCTTCTTCCTCTGTCTATTCTGACGTGAAAGAGCTCTCCATGGAAAAGATTCATAGAGTCCTACAATAACACAGGTTAGAAGAGACCCCTGAACACCATCTCTGTCCCACTGACCTTTATGGCACCCCAAGGAATAGCTGATGGCATTTGTGCTCCCTTGGGTTCATCTCACCACATGCACACACTGGACATGCACATGATGTGTATGTTTACAACTCATCTGTACAATGAAAACATGGACTTTTGACCTAGTGTTTCATAGAATCACAGAATGTCCTGAGTTGGATGGTCCCAAAGGATCATGGAGTCCAACTGCTGTCCCTGCACAGGACACCCCACAGGTCACCCCGTGTTTCTGAGGACGTTGTCCAGTGTCTTCTTGAACACTGTCAGGTTGGGGCTGTGACACCTCCCTGGGGAGCCTGTTCAGTGTCCAGCACCTCTGGGGGAAGAACCTTTTCCTCATGTCCAAAATAAACCTCCCCTGACACACCCTTCTTCCATTCCCTTGGGTTCTGTCATTGGTCACCACAGAGAAAAGATCAGTCCCTTCCCCTCCTTTTCCCCTTGTGAGGAAGCTGTAGCCACCATGAGGTCTCCTTTGAGTCTTTTCTTCAGTTCTGATGCTCAGAAACCCCTTGGTTTGCTTTCTGAAGCAGAAAGGAGAAGCCATGACCTGCAGGGAATGGGAAGGGGGATCCTGTCCCTCACACACGGCTCAGGGCTCTTCCTGGGACCGTGGGATGTGGGTGTGCAAGGCCCAGGGAAGGACAACACTGGGACAACAACCTCCAGCTTCCCCATGGGGCTGCAAGGAGGCAGCGAGGCCCCAGTGCCATGAGGACAACATGTCTTCTCCTGGGCCTCAGTGGCAGAGACAACTGCCCTGGCCAAGGGGACACAGACCTGGGTTCTGTGGGTCCCTTCCAGCCTTACAGCGCCCTTTGCCATCTCCACCACAGGCTGTTCTACACGGTGCTACCCCTGCCCCTCTTTCCCTGCAGGCTGCAGACACCCATCTCGCTTCCCCACCTTCTCTTACCCCAGCATTTCTGCACCTTCACTGCTGTGTCTGCACCCTCACTGGCTGCTCTTTGGCACACAAACCATGGGCTGATCCAGCTCCCTCTGGGTCACCTCTTGCACCACAGCACTGCCCTTCCACTGACATTTCTTACTCCTCATATCCATTCCTCACGTTCCAAGTAGACTTCTTTTTTCTCTTTCCTTCTTCTTCTCACTATCAAGAAAAGCTTGACCATCTCATAAACTGCCCTTCATGCAGGGAACCCAACCCATTAGGCTTCTTGTGGTCTTTTACCTGACCAGAGAGAAGTCACCTCGCCATGATCTTCTAAATCCCATGAGTGCTGCTGGCCTTTCAGCTTCTCTGACAGACACTACCATGTCCCTGCCGATGTCCCGTCATGTTCTCAGGTGGGATGGACATGACAACCCGTCTCTCTTCCTGGGTAAGATCTGTGGGCCCTTGGGCAGAGGTTCTTTCCCAGCCATGTCCCTGCTGCTGGGCTGTCACCTCCAGACACAGAACTGACCCCACTGTCCCTTCACAGCCAAAGTCTTTCCACTCAATTATGAGTTTCGGAGACTCAACTGACATCATAATCCCTCACCCATCCATCCCCCTCTTTATGGGCCGCGACCTGACTAGATAAAACTATGCTTGTTTTATCAAACTGATCAAATCTATTTCCTGCTGAAGATCTGAGAGGAGAAGCATTCTTTACAGGAATGTGAAATGTTGAAACCTTTTCTATGTCCTCTCCTACCTCTTTTATTTCTTATTGTTTTCCTTCTTCCTGGTTGCTCATGGTGAATTTGCTACCTGAGGTGCAAAGCCAATCCCACACCCAGAGATGAGATCTTGTTTATTCCAGAGTTGTGCAAGTCTGGATGCTGGAATGAAACCAGCACAACAGATAGAGAAGGAACATCTATTATATACAAATCTTATCCCTACATTCAGACCCTCCCGGCAGTCCTAAAGAGCCAAGTGTTCACACATAGGCATATTGGTCACATAATCATTTTACCACTACACATGCTTGTTGAGAGAGGGTCCTGGGCTGAGCCTGGGGCTCCCATCCTGGGGATGTGTGGTTTAGTATTATAATGAGCGTATAAGGAGCAAAGCTCAGGTAAAGGACACTTTATGTAACAGTCTTGAGACAGATGTTAAAACAAGACTCAGCTAATTGTGCAGGCTCCAGAGTGTCTGCGCTGCAAGGACAGTGTTCTTTGCAGGTTCTTATTAGGTTTTTTAAACGTCACTTTTATCTTTGTTAGCTGAGCAGACTGACCAAAACTGAGAAGATTTATATATTTTAGGTTAGCAATTGTAGGATGGTGTTTTTGCTGACTCAGGTTCATGTCACCTCATGTACATGATGTGCATGCTCACATCTCATCTGTACAATGTGAACATGAACCTCTCACCTATTCATTCAGTGTAACTCCATGGAGGGACAAAGACCTCTGAGCTGGGGTGAGAGGCCAGAGCTGGAAATGGTGGTTGTGAGGGGCCAGTCCATGGTGATTGACCTGGGGCTCCTTCCATGGGGTGTCCAGTGCACAGGGGCACAGCCCAGCCCCTGCTCTGCTGGTCCTGCAGGTCTCTGGCAGGAGCCTGGCTGGGAGAGGACACTGCTGTGTGCCAGCCCTGTACACACACACTGTTTATCTTCACAATTGTGTTTTCATCTCTGGGCCACTTTCTTGTGCATGTTCTTGACCGAAACTTGAAGTATATCTAAGCCTTCAGGCACTGCCCTAAGAAAATCACATTTCTTTATAAAAGTACTGTTACTGAGGCCAGCTCTGTGACACAAGCACCCATTGCCTGTCCCTGCCTGCGCCCACAGCACTGACACACAGCAGGACGGTGACCAAGCTGCCAGAGCACTCAGGCCTTGCACCAACACCAGGGATGAGAAGGAGAGTGTGGAGTGGAACCAGAACAGCTCTGGAAGAACAAGCGCTGCTGCTCCCTGGCAGGGCTGCCAGGATGGACTCTTTTCCCTTCCACCCATCACGGGAACAATCCCTGAAGCTCTAAAAAGGCCTTGCAGGAAGGATGTAGTGAAAAACAAGTCACTAAAGAGCCCTTTATTTTCTTTAAAGACAAGGAGAGAACTGCTGCTCATTTAAATAACCAGTGGCTATAAAAGAAAAGCAGACAGAGAATTAGGAAAGCGGACGACAACATTATCACAATAAAAACCCTACTAAGAAGAACAGATAGTCCAGACGACAGGCTGGGTCTGTAGTTACATTGAAACAACTATGCAGAAGCAGAGGAGCAGTTTAATGATTCAGAAAACCATCCAGTCACCAGTTTCCTTAGGGCATCCTTGAGCTGCTGGTTCCTCATGCTGTAGATGAGGGGGTTCACTGCTGGAGGAACCACCGAGTACAGAACTGACACCACCAGGTCCAGGGATGGGGAGGAGATGGACGGGGGCTTCAGGTGGGCAAACATGCCAGTGCTGAGGAACAGGGAGACCACGGCCAGGTGAGGGAGGCAGGTGGAAAAGGCTTTGTGCCGTCCCTGCTCAGAGGGGATCCTCAGCACGGCCCTGAAGATCTGCACATAGGACACCACAATGAACACAAAACACCGAAATCCTAAACAGGCACTGACCACAATAAGCCCAAGTTCCCTGAGGTAGGAGTGTGAGCAGGAGAGCCTGAGGATCTGGGGCATTTCACAGAAGAACTGGCCCAGGGCATTGCCCTTGCACAGGGGCAGTGAAAATGTATTTGCCGTGTGCAGCAGAGAATAGAGAAACCCAGTGGCCCAGGCAGCTGCTGCCATGTGGACACAAGCTCTGCTGCCCAGGAGGGTCCCGTAGTGCAGGGGTTTGCAGATGGCAACGTAGCGGTCGTACGACATGACCGTGAGAACATAATACTCGGTTGAAATGGAAAAGACAAACAAAGATAGCTGCGCAACACATGCTGTGTAGGAGATGGCCCTGGTGTCCCAGAGGGAATTGGCCATGGATTTGGGGACAATGGTGGAGATGGAGCCCAGGTCGAGGAGGGCGAGGTTGAGCAGGAAGAAGTACATGGGGGTGTGGAGGTGCTGGTCCCAGGCTATGGTGGTGATGATGAGGCCATTGCCCAGGAGGGCAGCCAGGTAGATGCCCAGGAAGAGCCAGAAGTGCAAGAGCTGCAGCTCCCGTGTGTCTGTGAACGGCAGGAGGAGGAACTGGGTGATGGAGCTGCTGTTGGACATTGGCTGCCTGTGGGCATGAGGATCTGTCATGGGAGGAAAAGACAGTGAAGTTTTAGGTGAGACTTCTCTGGGAGAAACCAAAGCCATTTCCCACAGACCCTCCCACCCCGTCACACAAAGAGACGCTTTTCTTTTTCCAGGAGAACGTCCTGGCTGGAGCCCTCGTCGGTGCTTGATGAGTGTGCAATGAGGAGCAGGGTCTCTGCCCAGGGGCTCCTGAGGAGTCAGCCTGACCCTGGGTGATCGGGTGGGCAGGGGCCAGTCCTGGGGTTCAGCTTTGTCAGCTGGAACCGCTCCTGGTGCAGAAGGGACTGTCAGCATCTGTACCCCCAGGCCTGAGAAACTGAGTTGGAGAGGTTTGGTGTTTTTACAGCTCCTTCTCCCCTCCCACGCTGGGGAGTGTTCTTGGGTGTCAGAAACCCTCAGCATTTCTGCTGCACTCAGGGAGAACAGAGCGAGTCCTGCGAGACCAGAGGGTGCCTGTGGGTCAGGCACTCTCTCTAGTATTTCAATGTTCTTCTTATGATGAGGGCCCCCAACTGAACACAGGATTCAAGGTGCTGACCAGTGCTGAGTACAGCGGCACAATCACTTCTCTAGTCCTGCTGGCCACACTATTCCTGATACAAGCCAGGAAGCTGTTGGTCTTTTTGGCCACCTGGGAACACGCTGGCTCCTGTTCAGCCACTGTCAGTCAACACCCACAGATCCCTTTCCACCAGGCAGCTATCCAGACACTCTTCCCTGAGCCTGTAGCGTTCATAGAGTTGTTGTGACCCAAGCGTAGGACCCAGCACTTGGCCTTGTTAAACTTCAGACAATAGGCCTCAGCCCCATGATCCAGCATGTCCAGATCCCTAAGTATGGCCATGCTCATGTCCCACATCATGAGGAAGGGACATGGGGACCTCAGTTCAAGGCAGAACATCCAAGTGCTGCATTCAGGCCTTCATGGAACCTGCAGGAATAGCTGATGGTGTTTGTACTGAGTCGGGTTCATCTCACCTCATGTCCATAATATCCATACTCATATCTCATCCATACAGTGGAAACATTGGCTTCTGACTTACTCATTCAGTGTCCTTGTGTTGAGGGATGAACAACCTCTCTCAGCTGGGGTGAAGGGCCAGTGCAGGAAAAGGTGGTTTTGAGGGGCTGGTCTGTGGTGACTGTGCTGGGCCAGTTTCCCCAGGTTGTCCCATGACCATGGGCACAGCCCAGCCCCTGCTCTGCTGGTGCTTCAGGGCTCTCCCAGGAGGCCTGGCTGGGAGAGGACTCTGCTGTGTGCCAGCCCTGCACACACACACACTTCAGCCGTTCACTGGTATTTTCTTCTCTGGGGCATTTGCCAGTTCAGCCCTCCCACCCCCTCCTGAATTGTGCCACCCCCCTGCCCTCTCCCCAGCCCAGCCCGGCAGAGCAGCCACACTGGAACTGGAACTGGTCCTACAGCAGTGGGGACCAGTGGGAATGAAGGACAGTGAGAATGTTCATCCAGCCGGCAAGCTGAGTGGGTCTGCAGCACAGGCAGCTTGCAGACCCAGGTCCAGACTGGCTCCCCAGGACAGCATGAGACATTTGGCCTAGGAGATCCTCAGGAAGGTCCTGCGGCCACAGTGCCAGGGCCACCTGCCCCAAGCTGCCACCTGCAGCAAAGGGTTTACCTTTCCATGTCTTCTTTGCACACATACAGTGCCCCACGCTTCTCCTGGAACATCCCGTCTCCCCACAGAGCCCTTTCCCAAGAGACCTGGCCAGCTGTTCCTGCCCCCCTTCCCATGCTCCATACAGCTCCAACCTGGCGGTGCTGCTCTGCAGAGCAAGTGGGCTGTGGTGCCCAGGGCCATGGGGTGAGTCCGCAGATTCACGTTGGTCAGGGTGGGAGGAAGACCCAGCTCAGGGTGGCTCCTGCTCAATCCCCCTCAGCACACAGACATGGCTCCTGCAGCCCCAGAGATGTCAGAGAGAGGATTCTGGGCAAACAATTCACTGCAGGGTCCTTTATTTCATTTATACACACACAGAGTACAGCTCCTTATTTACACAAAGACTATGGGACACACCAGACAGGTACCTATGGACACAGCCATAAGAAGACAAATAATTTTGCTTGTGGATAGCATTAATACAACCAAGAAAAACAAACACCAAAGAGAAAAAAAAAAAAACAAACAAACAAAAACAAAACCACAAAAGCTACAGAACTCAGGTTGAATATGTAATATGTGGTATTACAAGTGACATGCAGAAGCAGGAGGTCACTTCATTACTGCTTTTGAAAAGCGAACAGTCATCACTTTCCTTATAGACTCCTTGAGTTCCCTGTTCCTCATGCTGTAGATGAGGGGGTTCACTGCTGGAGGCACCACCGAGTACAGAACTGACACCACCAGTTCCAGGGATGGGGAGGAGATGGACGGGGGCTTCAGGGTGGCAAACATGCCAGTGCTGACAAACAGGGAGACCACGGCCAGGTGAGGGAGGCAGGTGGAAAAGGCTTTGTGCCGTCCCTGCTCAGAGGGGATCCTCAGCACGGCCCTCAAGATCTGCACATAGGACACCACAATGAACACAAAACACCCAAATACTACTAATATACTGACCACAAGAAGCCCAGCTTCCCGGAGGTAGGAATGTGAGCAGGAGAGCTTGAGGATCTGGGGGATTTCACAGAAGAACTGGCCCAGGGCATTGCCCTTGCACAGGGGCAGTGAAAATGTATTTGCCGTGTGCAGCAGAGCAATGAGAAACCCAGTGGCCCAGGCAGCTGCTGCCATGTGGACACAAGCTCTGCTGCCCAGGAGGGTCCCGTAGTGCAGGGGTTTGCAGATGGTAACGTAGCGGTCGTACGACATGACAGTGAGCATAGAATACTCTGCCACTATCAAGAAGACAAATGAAAAGAGCTGTGCAGCACATCCCAAGTATGAGATTGTCTTGTTATCCCAGAGGGAATTGGACATGGATTTGGGGAGAGTGGTGGAGATGGAGCCCAGGTCGAGGAGGGCGAGGTTGAGCAGGAAGAAGTACATGGGGGTGTGCAGGTGCTGGTCCCAGGCTATGGTGGTGATGATGAGGCCGTTGCCCAGGAGGGCAGCCAGGTAGATGCCCAGGAAGAGCCAGAAGTGCAAGAGCTGCAGCTCCCGTGTGTCTGTGAATGGCAGGAGGAGGAACTGGGTGATGGAGCTGCTGTTGGGCATTTGCATCTTCGGACAGGAGGCACTGTCATAGGAGGAAAAACTGTTACAAGTTAGGTGAGACTTTTTCAAGTACAATGAAAACTATTTTGCAAAGATGCTCCACCTATCATAGACAGAGACTCTTCTTTTTACAGGGCATATTCCTTCAGCTCCATGGCCAGAGCCTTGTTTGATGCCTCTGCCTGCGGGCTCTTGGTAAATCAATCCACCTCTACAGAACTGGGCAGGGACAGGGATCAGTCCTGGTGTTCACCTTTCTGAGGTGAAATCTCTTGTAATGCAGAAAGGCCTGTCAGCATCTGCACTGCCAATGCTATGGGATGGGAAGTGTCAAGGCACTTTCATAGTTCTATGTTTTTTACATTTGCTCCCCATTTCCCCTGGTGAGTGATCTTGTGTTTCTTTCTGCTGCACTCAGGGAGAACAGAGCGAGTCCTGCGAGACCAGAGGGTGCCTGTGGGTCAGTGCAGAGTGAGGGCAGCTGCTCTGTCCCTCTGTCCTGCTCCAGCTGCCCTGGGCTGGCACCTTTCTGAGATGGAGGCTGATCACCCTCCCATGTTACCCTGAAAAGCCACCAGGCACTGCTGAGAGCAGAGGGACCCACCTCAGACCATGACAGGTCTCACCCTTTCCTAAGGTCCCAGCACCCAACGTTTAGCCCCGGACACACACAGCTCATTCCCAGCCCCACAGACTGCATTGCCACAGCCCACAGGTCAGAGCAAACCTGGGACACGTGTGCCCATGGACACACCTGCAGGAAAGGACCCACAAGATCAAGCTGTGACTCTGCAGCTGAAACTGCCATCCCCAGAGAGCCTGACAACAAGAACAAGATCCCAACAGCAGTGACCCAGAGCAGGGGAGCAAGAAGGAAAATGCGGTGAGGGTGGGTGTGAGAATGGCCAGGGCAGAGGCAGCCGGGCACTCAGACAGCGTCACCCTTCCCCAGCTGTGCAGCCACCTCCCAGACACCAACACTGCCGGGCAGCTGCTCTCAGCCCCTGTGCTCTGCAGAGGAACTGGAGCTCTGGCTGCACAGGAGCTGCTTCATGCCTTGGAGCCCCCGGCCCTGAGGGCAGAGGCTTTGCTGGGTGGGACAGGAGGCCAGGGGGCTGCTCACAGGAGGGATCTGCACTGCAGGGGGTCTCAGGGACTTTTCTCTCTTCTCCCTCCCATAACAATTCCGGGTTTAAATTCCTCTCATTTCTGATCATTTCCCTGCTGCCTGGAGATTCTCCCCTGGGAGGTGTTTCCCTGTCCATGTCTGTTCCCTGTCAGTGCTCACAGACCATCCCATCCTCTGTGCCCTCCCCCTGGCCCTACAGATCCTGCCTGTTCACAGGGCACTGCCTGGGGGCATCTTCCTGTCTGCAGGCTGGAAAACAGGAGAGGTCAGACTAAGGCTGACGGGTCCAGCCAAGGTGATGCAGGTGCTGTGCACAGGCAGAGGGGTGGTGAAGGGATGTCATGAGCCTTCTGGCAGATGTACTGATCACTCACAGTTGCAGTTCAGGAGTCTTAGTGACTTGTTTAAGCATGAGGGCTCATTTTCATTTTATCCTTTCCTGCACCCCCCACCCCTTGGGAGTGGAAAATAGAAAGACAGGCTCAGGAAAGCTCCTTATCTGTCTGGTAATCCTTGCACTGATCTTGTCATTGGGGCATTGTCTTAGAAAAATCCTGGGGGTGATCTGGAGCTGTGAGCAGCCCTGACCCACACAGCACCCTCTCCACAGCAGAAGGACCTTTCCTGCCCTTGTCCTTCTCTGACAGTGCAGCAGGGAAGCCCTGCTCTGCAGTGTGTTCTTCTCCTCTACAACAGAGATACTGTGACAGAGACCTGACAGATCCTGTACATCATGGAATGTACCAGCTTAGGGTCTCCCTCCAGGAAATGCAGCTGCATTGTCCTACAGCCAGAGACTTACCGTGTTAGAACTGTGATTTGTCTCATTGAATCCTCAGCAACCAACCACCCCACATCGCCTTTAATCTCTCTCTGCCTGGCTCCTGTGCCCTCGGTGCTGCAGGCAGAGCCCTCAGCCCTGCTGCGTGTGCAGAGGAGCTGCTCCTGGGCAGAGCTGTCTCTCTGCAGCGCTGCCGCTGCCATGAGCTCCCTGTGTCCCAGGAGCCCAGCCCAGCTCAGCAGCACAGGAGCAGCCCATGATGTCCCTTTCTCTGTCCCCTCTCGGCTCCTCCAGGTGTCCCTCAGGCTCCAGGGGCACATCCTTTGAGACAACTTCAAGTAATCAGTAAAGTTAGTTGTATCTGCTCTACAGAGACACTTCCTCCAGCATTGTATTCTTGCTAGTAAAAAATAAATTGGTATGAGAATATTGCAGGTGTGGTCTCCCCAGGGCAGAGCAGAGGGGCAGGAGAACCTCTCTGAGCTACTGACCACCCCATTCTAACTCACCCCAGGTACCATTGGCTTCCTTGCCACAAGGGCCCAGTGCTGGCTCATGGTCACCCTGCTGTGCCCAGGACCCCCAGGTCCCTTTCCCCTACGCTGCTCTCCAACAGGTCCTTCCCCAACTTATACTGGAACCTGGGGTTCTTCTTGCCCAGATGTAATACTCTACACTTGCCCTTGTTCTATTTCATTACATTTTTCCCGCCCAGCTCTCCAGCCTGTCCAGGTCTCTGATGGCAGCACAGCTTTCAGTGTCAGCCACTCCTCCCAGCTTGGTGTCACCAGCAAACTTGCTGAAAGTCACTCTATTCCCTCATCCAAGTCGTTGATGAATTTATTGAATAGTACTGGCCCCAGCACTGCCCCTGGGGCACTGCACTGGATCCAGGCCTCAACTGCACTCTGCCCATTGACCACGACTCTCTGGCTTCTTCCCTTCAGCCAGTTCGCAGTCACCTCACTACCCGTTCATCCAGCCCGCACTCCCCCAGTTTAGCTCTGCAGGACAGCCCTGGGCACCCCTGGGTGCTCACCCGGCTCCACAGCTGTTCAACATGGCCTGACAAGAGCCCCGTCGTTACAGATCCCACAAGCTGTGCCTGTGCCAGTTTCAGGAGATACCTCCAGGAGCTACAGCTGCACTGCCCTGCACCAGAGACTTACCATGGCAAGGGCTGCAAAGGTTTCTCCTCCAGTGAGCTCTCAGTCATCCTCCCAGTCCTGACCACCTTTAATCTCTCTCTGCCTTGCTCATCTGCTGAGATCCCCAGGCAGAGCCCTCAGCCCTGCTGCGTGTGCAGAGGAGCTGCTCCTGGGCAGAGCTGTCTCTCTGCAGCGCTGCCGCTGCCATGAGCTCCCTGTGTCCCAGGAGCCCAGCCCAGCTCAGCAGCACAGGAGCAGCCCAAGGTGCTTTAATGACCCCTCTGGTGGGTTTGGTGCTGAGTCCATGGACCTCAGACCCTGGAAGAAGGTGATGAAACCTCTCAAGAAGTCAAAGTCAGATTCAAACTCCAAAGTTTCTTGTAATGTTAATGGGTCCCACTGAGGGAACCTACTGAGAAACAATATCCAGGTTTGGTTAGAGAAGAAAACTGGAGGTCAAGAAAAGCAAAGTAAAGGTGGCTCTGATGCTGAGTAAACCTGGTTGTGTTTCTTTAACCAAAAGGCCAAGCCCTGACCCCCAGCCCTGGGAAGTCAGATCCTGTCCCTCCCACGTTGCCCAGGGCCCTTCCTGGGACAGTGTGATGTGGGGCTGTGCAAGGCCAAGGGCAGGACTATGGTCCCACACCTCCCAGGTTCCTGGCTGGGGACAAGGAGGCCATGAGGCCCCTGTGCTGCAAGGACAAGGTGTCTCC
Organism: Streptopelia turtur; assembly: GCA_901699155.2. Classification (NCBI taxonomy): domain Eukaryota; kingdom Metazoa; phylum Chordata; class Aves; order Columbiformes; family Columbidae; genus Streptopelia; species Streptopelia turtur. The sequence continues at coordinate 87,882 of CABFKC020000040.1, forward strand.
TCACAGGCATCAGAGGTGCAGACAACAGCCACAGCCAAGGGGAAAAGGAGCTCATGTCTGGTGGGGCTTTCAGCCTCTTTCCATCCCGTGATCATCTCCACGACAGCCTGTCCTGTGCTGTGGCATCCCCTGCACCTCTGTCCCTGCAGGCTGGAGACATCCCCCCTGCTGCCCCACCTTGCTCTTGTCTGAGCATCTTCCTTCCTTTGCTGAGATCTCTCCATCCTCCCCAGCTGGTCCTTGAAGCACAAAGCCTTGGGCTGATGCAGACTCCCTCTGCTGACCTGCTCCACCACAGCACTGCCCTCCCATCACATTCCTTTCTGCTCATGTCCAGCCTGGACCTCCCCAGCTGCACTTTGGGCCATTATTTCTTTCTCATGCTCTTTCCCACTAGGAAGAAACCTCCACCACCTCTGAAACCGCCCTTCAAGCACTTTCAGGCTACTCCTGCACTGCTGCAGCCTCCCCAGCGCTGCTGGGCCAAAGCAGCCCAGGTCCCTCAGCACCCCACACCGTGTGCACAAGGTGCTGAACCTGCCTTGGCACAGCCCTGCACTCTCCAGGTCCTCCCTGCTGCTCCAAACTGGGAAGCCGCACACTGGCACACACCCGTGTGTGTGGGTCACACCAGTGCTGAACCAAATGGGATGAGAACTGCAGGTGTCTGGGTCCCCACGCTCCTCCTCATGCAGCCCCGTGTGCAGCTGCCTTGTTCATGGTGAGCGTGCAGCACGGGCTGGTGTGGGGACCTTGTAGTGCCCAGGCCCTTCTCCTCAGGGTCACTGAGAACTCATCATTTCATCTTGTCAAAACTCAGACATTTCTGATGGGTGAACACCATATATTCACAAGGTCTGGACTCCCCCTGGACTGAAGCTCCATTTGCTCAGCTGTTAATGTTTGCACACAGGTGGCTTATCCTGATGAGGTTGTCTCTCCCAACATAACATCATGAGGCATTACAGGAAACTGTAAATATCAGCTCCTGGGTAAAAAGTGGGGTCTTGGGTGTCTGATACTCATAATGGCAGAGGTCTGGAATTTCTGATGTTTTCCTTCATATGGTAGAGCAGCAGGAATGTGTGGAGCTCTGCCTGGGGACAGACAATGTCAGCTGAACATTGAGGAGTCAGCATGAGAGGGCAGAACAACATGGGCAGAGTTGTGGTGACTGGACATCAGCTACAGGTCCATTGATCATGAAGTGGAATGAGATGAGGCCTCCTTCAGACAAATGAAAGAAGCCTCATGTTTCCAGGGCTGTGTCCTCGTGGCAGACCTGAGATATCCCAATATCTACAAGGAACCAGCCATCCAGGAGGGTTTGGAGCCCATTGACAACATCTTCCTGACACGGGTGACTGAGGAGTCAGTGGGGTGAGGTGCCCTGTGGGACTTCACACTTACAAACCAGAAAGAGTTGGTCAGGATGGAACAGTCAGCGATGGGAAAGTGGAGCTGAGGCTCCTGGGAGATGAGAACAAGGCCAAGAGCAGGATTTCAGGAGAGCAGGATTTGGCTGCTGAGGGACCTGCTTGGGTCCTATGGGATATGACCTTGGTGTCTGCAGTGCTTTTCTCCCACATTTCCTCCCTCTCTCTCCCACCTGCTGTTGTGCAGCGTTTTTTACCCTTTCTCAAATACAATATCCCAGAGGTGCTGCCGGCATCACTGAGTGGCTCAGATTGGGCAAGGAGTGGGTCCATCTTGGAGCAGCTGAAATCAGCTCTGTCTGATCTTGGTCAAACTCCTGTTTGTCTTCTCAGAGAGGCGATAACTGTAGCACAGCCGCACTCACCCCCAGTTCCAAGACTTCACCATGTACAACCAGTTGAATGTTACAAACTACTTGATCATGGAGAAGAAATGGAAAAGATATTCTGTAAGCAACCTTAGGATGTCTCCAGTCAATGAGCAGGTTCTTATGGAGAACTGTAATTGCCCTGACACTCACTGGCCAGGAGAGGATCTGGGGCCAACTTCTTAACCTGTCTGCCTGATGGGCCAACAAGGGTGATGCTCACCTGGATCTACTCCTGATCAAGAAGGAAGAGCTGGTGAGGGATGTGAACATCAGTGTCCACCTTGGCTGTTGTGACCAGGAAGCAATGGGGTCCCAGGCACCAGAGGGGAGGGAGGAAGGCCAGCAGCAGAGCACAGGCTGGTGGGCTCCAGAGAAGAAGACTTTGACATACTGGAGGATGGCAGATGAGGTGGTTACATGGAAGTAGATCTGAGGGGTGAAGAAGCTCAGCAAACCTGATCAGCCTTACAGGACAGGCTGCTCCAAGCACAAGAATGTTCCCTCTGAGTACCCATGAACAGAAGCATTCATCTCGTGAAGCTGCTCCTCTGAACTGATGGAGCTTCAGGACAATAAGGCAGCACACAGGAGGTGGAAGCAGGTGTAGGTGCAAAGGAGAAAGTTAGAAACCTGGTCCATCGATGTAAAGATGATGCCAAAGCTGATCTGGACTTCATAGCTGCAGGGGAGAATGAGGGTAGCAAGATGAGCTGACACAGTTTCCTTAAAATAAGATACCAGGCTTACGTGGGCCTGCTGCTGAACTTTGTAAGAGTAAAATCACACAGGACTGAGGTTCTTCATGGCTTCTTTGCCTCCACCTTCACCAGCAAGGTCTCCCAGGCCTTTGTTCCTGAAGGTAGGAGTCTGGAGAACACCCAGCAGTGGATGGGGCTCAAGTCAGGGGTGACCTGAGCAAACTCAGACACCATTACAGAACAGGAGATGGGTCACTTGACCAGCTCCTGAACACAACTATCGCTGTGCTGTGGCACCTGAGATTGCCAGGAACACCCACCTCTTGGACCAGAGGAGTGTGACTCCTCTTGGGGTGTCCTGGCCTGTCTCCTGACTCACATGGTGATTTAGGTACCCACTTTTCTGACATTGTTTTGTCTACATGAGGAAATACTCCAGATCAATCATAATTGGAGATTGCTGATACCACCTCTTCTGGAAATGTGGAGGAGGGACAGGGGGAAGGAAATTGAAGAAATTTGGCTTTATTGCTATTTATGATGGAATTGCTCTCTGTTTGGCTCTTCCTGAAATCTCTCTAATCATCCACACCTGACTTGAAGCCTTTAGGAAAATGATGCACAGAGCCTTGGCTTGTAAGAGCATTTTTGATGTTCATGAGCCCTCTGCTGCCATGATCCTGAACTGCAGCTTGCTGAAAGAATGAACACCTGTACATATTCATAAGAGTTAAGGGTTAGTCTCTGTTAGCTCTTTAAGTCTTTATGTGTTAGTTCTTTAAGTGTTAATTAGTTAATTGTTAATTCCCTTATCAAGCTGGTGGAGGTGAAGTCACCCTGCCCAGGGTTGGGGAGGATGTGGCTGCCGGCACCTCGGTACCACCCTGGTGTGTACATGGGGACAGGCACAGCGGGGCACAAAAGGTGCCAAGGAGCCATCACTGCCCTATTGGAGGCTCTGGATCTCAGGGAGATGTGTAACTGCCATGGTGGGGCATTGTGATGTCACTGGTGATGTCACAAAGGGCCCCGCCCAGGCACCCCTTTAAATATGGTGCAGGGAGGCGGTCACCCCACCGTGGCCTGGTCCGGGTGAAAGAGGAGACGTGGCCACTCTCACCACTGTTGTGCCCCATCCCTGGAAACTGTGAGGCCACTAAGAGCCAAAACTTCCCATCCCTGGACCCCTTGGGCCACCAAGAGCCAGAATGTCCCATGCCAGACCCCAGATATCCTATCTCTGGAGACTTTGGGGCACTAAGACCTAAAACTTTGGGGAAACCAAGTCCTAAGATGTCCCATCCTTGCATCAAAGATGTCTCATGCCTGGAGACTTTGGGCCATCCAGGCCAAAGTGTCCCATCCCTGGACCGTGTGAAGCCACCAACACCCAAAATGTCCCACCCATGGACACTTAGGGTCACGAAGATGCATGATGTCCCATCCCTGCACCCAAGATGTCCCATCACCAGCCCCCTTGGGCTACCAAGGTCAAGATGTCCCATCCCTGGACCCCGTGAGGCCACCAAGACCCAGGATGTCTCATCTCTGGACCCCTTAAACCACCAAGACCTAAAACGTCCCATCCCTGGACACTTTGGGCCACCCAGACTTATAATGTCCCAACTCTGGATCCAAGATGTCCCATTTGCAGCCATCTCGGGCCACCAAGACCTTAAATGTCCCAACCCTTGGAACCCTTACAACACCCAGGCCATGATGTGCCATCTCTGGACCCCTTAGGCCACCAAGACCTAAAATGTCTCATCCATCCAATGGGTTGGGGGGGATCTCCAATGGGTTTAGGGATCTCCAATGGGTGGGGGGGATCTCCAATGGGTTGGGGGATCTCCAATGGGTTGGGAGATCTCCAAGAGCTTGGGGGATCTCCAAGGGGTTTGGGAGGATCTGCAGTGGCTTAGGGGGATCTTCAGTGAATTGGGGGAACTCCAATGGGTTTGGGGGGATCTCCAGTGGGCTGGGGGGGGGATCTCCAATGGTTTTGGAGATCTCCAGTGGGTTTGGAGGGATCTCCAATGGGCTGGGGGATCTCCCATGGTTGGGTTGAGGGATCTCCAGTGGGCTGGGGGATCTCCAATGTGTTTGGGGGCATCTCCAATGGAATTGGGGGGAACTCCAATGGGATGGAGGGTCTCCAATGGGTTTGGGGGGACATCCAATGGGTTGGGGCATCTCCCATGGTAGGGTTGGGGGACCTCTGATGGGTTTGAGGGATCTGCAGTGGGTTTTGGAGATCTGCAATGGGTTGGGGAATCTCCAGGGGGTTGGGGGGGTGTCCCATGGGTTTGGGGGATCTCCAGTGGGTTGGGGGATCTCCCATGGTTGGGTTGAGGGATCTCCAGTGGGCTGGGGGATCTCCAATGGGTTTCGGGGGATCTCCAGTGGGTTGGGGGGGATCTCCAATGGGTTGGGGGGCATCTCCAATGGGTTGGGGGATCTCCAATGTGTTGGGTTGGGAGATCTCCAGGGGGTCTGGGGGGGATCTCCAGTGGGTTTGGGGATCTCCAATGGGTTGGAGGATCTCCAATGGGTTTGGGGGGACATCCAATGGGTTGGGGCATCTCCCATGGTTGGGCTGGGGGACCTCTGATGGGTTTGAGGGATCTCCAATGGGTTTTGGAGATCTGCAATGGGTTGGGGGATCTCCAATGGGTTTGGGGGGATCTCCAGTGGGTTAGGGGGATCTCCAGTGAATTGGAGGACCTCCAATGGGTTTGGGGGGATCTCTAATGAGTTGGGGGGATCTCCAATGGGTTGGAGATCTCCCATGGTTAGGTTGGGCGGTCTCCCATGGGCTTGGGGGGGTCTCCAGTAGGTTGGGGGATCTCCCATGGTTGGGTTGGGGGATTTCCAACGGCTTGGAGGATCCTCAATGGGTTTGGGGGATCTCCAATGGGTTTGGGGATCTCCAGTGTGTTTGGGGGATCTCCCGTGATTGGGTTGGGGGATCTCCAATGGGTTTTGTGTGATCTCCAATGGCTTTGGGGATCACCAATGGGTTGGAGGGCATCTCTAGTGGATTGGGGGATCTCCAATGGGTGGAGGGGGATGTTCAATGGGTTGGGGAATCTCCCATGTTTGGGTTTGGGGGGATTTCCAATGGGTTGGGGGATGTCCAATGGGTTTGAGGGGATCTCCCATCTTTGGGTTTGGGGCAATCTCCAATGGGTTTGCTGGGATCTTTATTGGGCTGGGGGATCTCCAATAGTTGGGTGGGGGGGATCTCCAATGGGTTTGGTGGGATCTTCAATGGGTTAGTGGATCTCCAGTGGGTTTGGGGGATCTCCCATGGTTGGGTTGGGGGATCTCTAACGGGTTTGGTGGGATCTCCAATGGGTTGGGGGATCTCCCATGATTGGGTTGGGGGAATCTCCAATGGGTTTGGGGATCTCCCATGGTTGGGTTTTGGGGGTCTCTAATGGGTTGGGGGATCTTCAATGGGTTTGGGGAATCTCCCATGATTGGGTTGGGGGAATCTCCAATGTGTTGGGGGATCTCCAATGGGTTGAGGGATCTCCCATGATTGGGTTGGGGGAATCTCCAATGGGTTGTGGGATCTCCCATGGTTGGGTTTTGGGGGTCTCTAATGGGTTGGGGGATCTTCAATGGGTTTGGGGAATCTCCCATGGTTGGGGGATCTCCAATGAGTTGAGGGATCTCCAGTGGGTTGGGGGATTGTGAGAGTTGTTCTGAAGATGGAGCAGTATTTGCCTGACCATCACCATCAAGAACTGAGAGAACTGAGGCCCTGACTGAAAGAACAGATGGACAATGACTTGGAGAGAGGCCCGAGGAGCAGCATTGTGTTGAACTGTTTTCTCCGGTACGGGGGGGCTCCTGCTTACAATGGCTGCTGTGTGGACTTTGCTGCTGCTCCAGCCAAACCAGCCCCTGCCTCCTGAAAGCTGTTGTCATGAGGGTCTCTTTGACCCAGGGACAATAGCTGCCGTCCAGAAGATGTGTTCTCACCTGCAGCCTCAGTTACATGTGTCCCTCACCTGCTCCCCCAAACAATGGACAACAAAAAGGAGCATGCCCAGCAGCTCGCCAAGGGTCCTGAGCTCACCCAGTGGACCAGAGAAAGACCCCTGAATGCTGGACACGTAAGTGTTGGCAAAAGAAAGCGTGGATCTGTCGAGCCTGCGCAGTATGAGCCTGGGTTGCGAAATCAAGGCGAGACTGCCCTAAAACAATGGGAGCAAGGGAGGGTGAAGAAGCATAAAAGGTGACTCCAGAATGGACACCGTTGAAGATCTTCCCACCAGAGGATCCTGAACCACAACAGAGGACCGGCCGGACTCCATGGGACCGGAGACCAGAGGGACGCCTTTGGAACTGGACTGGTGATAAACGCAACCTCATTTCTCATCTTTTCCTTTACTTTTCCCCGTTTCTTTCCCCTTTCTCTTTCTTACTCTCTCTCTAATGCGTGCCGCTTTATGGGCAAATTAATAAAGTAACACTGCTTGATTGAATTATAACCCCTTGGCATTTTGGTTGCCTTATTTGTGCTCTGAGATCAAGGTAAAAGAACCATCAGGAGTCCATCATCGAATGGACCGTGACACCCGCCCGCTCCCATCCCTCCCGTACCTGCACACAAGTGCTGCCCCGACACAAACCCGCGCTGACACCCGGCGAGGCAGCAGGAGGGCAGGGCGGGGGCTGCGAGCAGCAGGAGGACGGGGTCCCAGGGCTGCAGTGGGGCCTCACAGCCCCTGCTCAGGAAGATCACGGCTCTGTGGCTGTGACAAGAGTGCTCGAGGTCTGTGACGGCCCAAGGCAGCAGGAGCAGCTCATGGAGACTGGGGCCCTGGCAGAGCCAGAGCAGAGGGAACCCCAGCCCTGTGTGTCCCAGAAAGTGGCTCCGCACCCTGTGCCGGGCACTGGGGAGCACAGCTGCCTGCTGACCGTTGTGGGAGGTGATCTGGGGTGTGATCCCCTCTGGGCCATCTGGAGTTTAAAGGGCACGGTGATGACCTTAGGGCTCACATCTGTGGGGTCACAGCCAGGACTTACCCTGGCGCAGCAGCTCTGTCATGGCCTCTGCACTGTGGGACCAGCCTGGCCCAGGCAGGGCCTGGGGAAAGAGCAGCTGGGGAAATCTCGGGGTGAAGAGATGGGCACTGGGGAGCATCATGGGACCTGTTAGAGAGTCATTTTGACTAGGAATTGCCTGTGGCAAGCAGGATGGAAACCACCCCAGGGGTGTTTTTTTGGTCTGCGCTGCCCCTGATCAAACTCAGGAAGATTTCCTGACGCCTGGGCAGACACAAACCAGCTCCAAGTCAAAGTCCACTGACACTTTTAATAAGAACAATATGATACACAGTGGAAAAAGGGGGAAAGTAGAGGAAACTCTGTGCTGTTTGGGCTGCCCTGTGGGCAAAGGGAGGCGGTTCCCAGTGCCACCCAGCTCTGTCACAGCCTTTGTGTGTCACAGATGTGCCAGAGAGATCTCTTCAGCGTCATTATAGCCCGTGCTCCCCGGGGACAGGGACGCGGTGTCTCCTTCAGCTCCAGGGACCCCGGCCCTTCTCTGGGAGCACAGGCTGCCCCCTGCAAGCAGCAATGCGGGACATTGCAGCTCACCCCATGGGTCTGTGCATCACCTTCCCCCCTGCTCCTCACCACACTCAGCTCCTTCTCCCACCCTTCAGTCCCTCCATGGAAACTCCTGGGGCAGGTTCCCCCTTCCCAGGAGGTTTAGGTCTCAGTGCAGCAGCAACCAGGGTGGCAGTGGGGATGGCACCCCAGGAACCAGCAGTGCTGAGTTTCCCTCTCACCTCTGGGTGCATCGCTGGGTCCTGCTCCCTCCGCTGGCACCCTGGGCATTTCCCAAGGTCCCTGTCCAGGGGCAACGTCCTCTCCAGGGTCAGAAACCTCCCTGGCATCATCATAGCCATCCACTGGGTCACCCCCAGGCAGAACAGGAACATCTGAAAAGAGAGGGGAGCTGGTGACAGTGAGCAGATACATCCTGCAGAGCAGAGGATGGGAGGCGCTGGTGTTGGCAGCAGCACAGGAGACCCCCAGGTCCTCTCCATCTCTGACGGTGACACCCAGTGACACCTCTGTCCATCACTTGTCTGCAGGCAGATCAGCCCCTTCCTGCTTCATTACCTGATGCTGATCCCAGACCATCCTCCTCCTCTCGGTGCCCAGGGCAGGGCTGCAGCTGGGTCAGGGACTGCTCTGAAGAGGAGCCTGGAGAGATATGCAGCGGCTGTTATGGGACGAGCCCACTGACCTGGTTCATGGCCAGTGTTGCTGGGGAAGGGGGACCCACAGAGCTGGGGCTGCATGGGGAGGCGGGCTGGGAATTCACCCTGCTCCCTGGGACAAGCCCTGTCTCAAAGGTGCTCCCAGAGCTGCCCCAGGACAGCTCTTCCCTCACTCGTCAACGGGTGCAGGGGCAAGAAGAGAGGGGCTGTCCAGCTGCGATGGGCAAAGCGGGTTGGGAGGCAGCTCCTCTCCCGGGCCCAGGGCTGGGGTGCTCTCCCACAGACCACACAACCCCAGCACTGCAGGGACCACGGGCTGGGGGCTTCAGGGGATCAGCCCTGGGGAGGGGCCAAGGGAAAGGGTCCTGCAGATGTGCCCACACCCACCTGAGCGACCAAACCTTGCCTGCTTCTCCCACGCTGGGCTGTGACCGATCTCCTCGTACACGGCCTCGGGGAAGAGCTCCTGGGCTGTCCTGGAGCCTGGGGACAGAGGCAGAGCTGGCATGGGGACAGGCAGAGGGGCAATGGGACCCCACTGTGCTCCCCAAACCTGTTCCTTGGCCCAGCCCAGGACTGCTCCAACAGCACAGCCCCAGGGTGCTGTCCAGGAACAGCTGCCACATCCCCAGCAAAGGCCACATCACTGTGGAGTTGATCTGGGGCAGCATCACCCTCACATCTGCCCCTTGGAGACAGCGCTCAAGCACCTCTGGCCCCTGGGTCACCCCCTTGTCTGACCCCAGAGCAACTCCCGTGCTTCCCCTCCACCTGGAGCCAACCCCTGTCTGCCCCACGAGTCCATAGCAGGGCTCCCGCCCTACCAAGGGCAGGCAGGGCTGGGCAGAGGGTCAGCCTGGGGCCTGACTCCATGGAGATGGGCCCTGCTGCCCTGTGTTCCTCCCGTCTTCTCCTTTGCCCCAGAGCGCCCTCCAGCACTACCCAGAGCACTGCCAGCTATCCCCCAGGATAGCATCTCCCCTGGTCCTGCTTTGCCATGTCTCTCCTTGCCCCATCTCTTGCTCCCACCACCTCTGGGCTCTCTCCAGCCCTTTGCTGCTGGTGCCCTATGGCCAGACAGTCAATGGGGTGTGTGGGACAGGTGGCAGCACACAGTCTCCTCCCCTCAGCTCTGCTTGTGCCCCTTACTGACCCCCCGCAGCATCCCCAGCCCTTCCAGGAGGCATCACTGGGAGTTCTGTGGAAGGACCCACCTCTGCGCCCAGCCCTGGCCCTGAGCGCTTGCCCGGCCAGCAGGGCCAGGAGCAGGCAGAGAAGGGCCCCCAGGATGATGCAGATGATGACGGGCACTGAGATTCTCCCATTGACAGTCGGACGGCCCTGGGTGGGATCTGCACAGGCAAGAACATGGAAGAACAGCAACAGCCCTGGGAGAGGTGGAGGCAGCACCAGACCTGACCCCCATCACACAAGGCAGCAGAGAGTGGAGGGCCCCAGGGGGGATGATGGAGGAGCTTCCACCCTGCTGACTGAATTTCACCCCCTCCTCAACCCCCACACAACCACCCCAGTGCCTCCTCCTGGGAGTTTCACGCTCCAGCAAGGAGCCCCTTGCACCCCACTGTGGGTCAGAGCCTGGCCCTGGGATACCCAGCCCTGGGGAGGACGAGTTACCTGTTCGGGGTGGGGATGCTGCTGTCCTGGGTGCAGCTGCAGAGGAGGAAAAGGAGAGCTGGGCTGAGGGGGTGGGAGTGCACGTACCAGGGAGCCTCCCCTGCAACACCCTGGTGTGTGTCTGTAGTGTCCCAGCCTAATGGTCCCTCCCGTAGTGCTAGAAAGGGACCCAGGACAGGGCCCGGGGCCTCTGGTCTGGGCGGCGGGCAGGGTGGCACAGGCAGCCCGGGGGTGGATGGTCCTGGAGCTGCAGGGCCCCACGGGCAGTGGCCCAAGGACACCCAGTTCCACCAAGGCTGCTCCCTGCTTGGCACCAGCTGCTGCACCCCACAGGAACATTCCTGCTCTCAGGAGCTCAGGGGCCGTGCCAGGACCAAGTGGGTGAAAGGCCTTTCCCAGCTCCCTGCCAATACCTGACCAAGGGGTCCCAGCCCCCGCTCACCTGAGCAGCGCATGGCAACGTCTTCCTTATGCCGGCAAGCACGTCCGTCCCCAGGCCGGGCCCAGCAGTCCTGCAGAGACGACTCCGTCCCCCAACACTGCACCCGCTCCAGCCAGATGGGGCCCTGGCCCACCCCAAAAGCAGCCTCGTGCAGGGCAGCCACCGCGGGGCCACAGCCCAGCTGCCTGCATGCCACCTGGGCATCCCGCATGTCCCAGGAGTCATCGCACACTGTCCCCCAGGAGCCGCGGTGCCAGAGCTCCACTCTGCCCGAGCACCCGTCCTCGCCTCCCACGGCACGGATCTTCTCCCTGTCTGGAGAGGGCAAGGAGCTCCCACGGCACTCAGACAGCAGAGGAGCCAGGCAAGAGGAGCACGCGGAGGAGCAGCTCCCTACCTGTGCAGCTGCTGGAGTTGGGGCACGGGGCCAAAGGCTCTGGGGGCATTGCTGGGTGTCCCCCTGAGGAAGGAAACACTGTGGTGAAGGGGCTGGCTCGGGAGATTGTGCAGAAGAGAGCGGGGCTGAGCTCTGCTTGTGCCTGTGTGTGCCATCTTGGTCACAGAGCAGCAGGAGGGTGTCCATGGAGGGGAGGCTCCTCTGAACCCTCTCTGGTCTCTGCTGAGACCACTTGGAGATGTCGCTGCCTCCCCCAGGCACTGCTGGGTGGCAGCTGCTGCTGGACATGTGGGACACTGAGAACTGTGGTCACATCTGTGCCACCAGCAGCACAAGCATCTGACATGGCAACGAAATCCCCTCCAAGCTCTTTCTCTGCATTTCACCCTGCCCAGCAGAAGCTGGGGTGACACTGGTGCCCGCGTGGCTCAGAGTTACCATTGCAGGTGATGTGGGTCTCATCTCGCAGGTCATCGCATGACTGTGGGTCCCAGGGGGTGGATGGACACTGCCAGAAGGAGCTGGTTCCCTTCTCACACTGCGCGTAATCCAGCCAGGCAGGGCCAGACACCCTGCCATAAGACAGGCCTGTTTCCAGGGATCCTCCATCCCCGCAGCCCACACCGCAGCTGCCGGCACACCACGCTGGCCTCCCGCACGTCCCACTGGTCGTCCAGCACTCTGCCCCACGTCCCGCGCTGGAAGATCTCCACTCGCCCGTCGCACCGGCTCCTGCCGCCCATCAGCCGCAGGGACGCAGAGTCGGCTGGGCCTGGGGAGAGCAGAGGAGCCGCAGCCATCAGCGGCACCGGCAGCACGGCAGCCTCCAGGGAGGAGGGCAAGGGGGGTGTCCGACCAAACAGGGCGAGAGCGAGCCCTGTGCTGACAAGAAGCGAGGGCAAAGCTCAGGCCCTGTCTGCAGCTCACACCGGGTCTGCTGCTGTCGGGTGGTGGGATGAGGCTCCGCAGGGCTCTCTGTGGGGATGGGATGTGTTTGTCTGCAGCCACAGGGATGGAGCAGAGCCCCAACAGCCTGTCCTGGGCTCATCCTATGGAACCCGGGCCGGGCAGTGGTACCAGGGCCTAAGGCGCTGCCCTGGGGACAAGTGTCTGTGTCTGTTCAGACCTCAGCTCTCCCAGAGCAGAGCGGTCAGTCTGAGCAGGGAAAGACCCCCGGGGATCCTCCAGGGAGAAATTCAGCCTGGTGCTGCCATGGGGCCCCTGCTTTGGGTGGCCATGTCTCACAGAAAGGGAAGCAGAGCTAATGCACCATTTTCCCAGCACTCACCTGAGCAAATGACAGCAGCGTTGTTCCCATGGGAGCACGGGGAGGCCCCCAGGGTGGCCACTGGGCACTGTCCCAGGTGGGCTTCAGTCCCATCACAGTGGAATGAGTCTCTCCAGACAGGGCCAGTCTCTCTCCCAAAATGCTCTCCTCCAGGAATGGACTCAGCAAACCCACAGTTGAGTTGACGACACAGAACGTGGGCATCCGAGAGGTCCCAGCGGGAGGCACAGAGGGTCCCCCAGCTCCCCAGTACCTGGACCTCCACCCTCCCCGCACACGCTGTGCTGCCATTCACCAGCCTGAACCCTGTGTACTCTGGGGACAGAGAAGGAGAGAATAACAGAATCACACAATGTCAGGGGTTGGAAGGGACCTCAAAGCTCATCCAGTCCAACCCTCCCGCTGGAGCAGAAACACCCAGATGAGGTTACACAGGAAGGTGTCCAGGTGGGTTTTGAATGTCTCCAGAGTAGGTGACTCCACAACCTCCCTGGGCAGCCTGGTCCAGGCTCTGGCACCCTCACTGCAGACCATGCTCCCTCAGTTTAGCTGTGAGGATGCTGTGGGAGACTGTGTCAAATGCCTTACTCAAGTCAAGGTAGATCACGTCCACCGCTCTGCCATCATCCATCCACCTTGTTATGTCCTCATAACAGTCAATGAGGTTAGTCAAGCATGACTTCCCCTTAGTGAAGCCATGTTGACTGCCCCTAATGACCCTCTTATCCTTGATATGCCTTGAGATGACACCAAGGAGAAGTCGTTCCATCAGCTTCCCAGGGACAGAGGTGAGGCTGACCGGTCTATAGTTACCTGGGTCCTCCTTCTTGCCCTTTTTGAAGACTGGAGTGACATTTGCTCTCCTCCAGTCCTCAGGCACCTCTCCCATTTCCCAAGACTTGGCAAAGATGATGAAGAGTGGTCCAGCAAAGACCTCAGCCAGCCCCCTCAGCACCCGCGGTTGCATCCCATCCGGACCCATGGATTTATGGATGTCCAGATAGCCTGACTGCTCCCTAGCCCAGTCCTCATCAACCGAGGGACACTCCTCCATTGTCCTGCCTTCCTCTGGGGCCTCAGTGGTACGGCGCTCCTGGGACAGCCATGGGAGAGTAGACAGAGACAAAGAAGCATTCAGAGAGGGTGGGTTGTTGCTTTTGTACCCCTGGTAGCTGGTGGAAAGGCCAGAGGGACAGAGGCCTTTCTTCTCCTTCTTCACGGTTTTCATGCTGCAGACTGTCCCATGATCCCTTCTGCCCTACACCCACCCAGCACAGTCCTTGCTCTGTCCCCAACCCCCAGCACAGCCCCAGTGTTCCGCACCCCACCCCGAGTCCTCACGTGTGCAGCTGACAGCAGCGCTGTTCATCTGGGTGCAGGCCTGGTCCCTGGAGGACCCCATGGGGCAGGAGGACAGGAGGGACTCATTCCCCACACACTGCAGCTCTCCATCCCACACGGGACCAGCCCCTTCTCCAAAGTGACCTCCTCCAGGCACAGGCAGGGCCACGCCGCACTGCAGCTCCCTGCAGACCACCTCAGTAGCCTTGGGGCCAAAGCGGGAACCACAAACAGTTTTCCACTGGTTCCCATCACGGATCTCCACACGTCCTGAGCAGCGGCTCTTCCCGTCCACCAGACGGACAAATCCTGTAGTGGGGGGAAGAACAAACCAAAAGAAAGCAAGCAATCAAACAAAACCACAATCAAACCTAACCAAGCAAAGAAACAATAAGAAAATAAACATACAAACCAAACAGCACACCTGGGAGCTCCCAGAACTCTCTGGCAGTTTCATGTCCACATCCCACATCGCCCCCAAGCAAGCCATGGCCAAACTGCCATTGCACATCCCAGGGAAAGCTGTTGGGGTCATGATGATGACACAAACACATCCAAGACCCCTGTGCCCCTACTCTACACCATCAGAGCACTCGAGGTATGTGTCTGCCACATGTCTCCCATGTCTCTGAGGGCGAACAACCCAGCACAACCAGTCATCTCATGCTCTTCCTCTAAGGTGTGGGTGCTGAACAAGTCATCCTGTGGTGTTTCCAGCACAGGGATCCTCAGCCATGTTGGCTGGGAACTGGCAGAATGGGTGGGGACCAGTGCAGACCAGCGGACTCCCCAGGGCAGGATGGAGAATTGTGCTGCAGCCCATGACACCAGCTGAGGTGGGACTGAGACACTGAGGCAGGGGCAGTTCATCCTGGGGTTGGCTCCCTCTGGGCTTTCCCCGGGGACCAGTTAGACCAGTTACGCCAGCATTGCCCAGATTGGCAGCTTGACCAGCATCACTGGGACCTGCTCCAGCTCATGTTTGTTGCTCCCCGAGAGCACAGCCAGGGCCTTCCCCCATCCCAGTCCCAAAGGTGGGAACAGACTGATCCCTTACCTGAACATGTCACTCCAGCATCGAAATCGTGCTCACAGTCATGCTCACCCCATCCTTTATGTTCGCAGTCAGACAGGGCAGATTCGGATCCATCACAGCCGACACCATCCATCCAAATGGGGCCAGATCCTGCCCCAAAGTGTCCATACCAGTGAGCTCCAACAGCAGATCCACAGCCCAGCTGCTTACAAACCACTGCTGCATTGTTCATGTCCCAACTGTAAAAACCACACACGGTCCCCCACTGTCCCTGGTGTTTCACCTCCACTCTCCCGGCACAGCGTCTGCCGCCATCCGCCAGCCTCACCTCCGCAGCACCTTCAGACACCAACATGGGATGAGTCAGGAGAGCACAGAGCCCCAGTGCTGCAGCTCTGGGGGAACCTCCTGCCTGGGCAGAGTCAGGGGCACCAGGGTGGGAGCCCCCTCCCCTGCAGGTCCCCAGAGCAGTGTGAGGGTCCATCTGTCCCCACAGCTGCACAATGATGGGGGTGACTATGTCCAGCCCTGCTGGATCATACTCCATCCCACCACAAAAGGCACCTCTTCCCACCCCAAAGGCCACGTGCCCCCCACCCATGCCCACCCACACACTGCCCAGCTCTGCACTGGGCACCCACTGCCCCCAGCCCAGCACCCCCTGAACAGCCCCGTGTACCCAGGGCTGCAGCTTCCCATGTAAACCACATGCCCCAGCACCATCTAAACCAATCCCATCCCCAGGGCGTTCCCTGTTCCCACTGAGATGATCCAGAGGATCCCACATTCCCTCTTCTCCCCTGGCATCAGACGTGGGCCAGGCCCCCCAGAAGGACATGTCTCTCCTGCAGATGTCCGCGTCCTCTCTCTCTGGGGGCACAAACTGCCCTCATGGGGTCAGGTTTCCCTCTGAACAAGGGGCGCTGAGCAGCACACAAACCCTCTGGGCACCCCAGAGGTTGGCAGTGCCCTGGGGATCTCTGGGTGCTGCCATCACCAGTGAGGCCACCACTGGTCCAGAGGCAGAGTGCTGGGAACAAGGGGTCCCCAAAGGTAGCCCAGGACAGGGGGGCTGTGAATCCAGCCAGGCATAGAACACTGGAGACCCGGAAAAGGAGATACTGTCTCCCACCCAGACAGACACAGGGAAAGGCACAGGCTCCATGGATTTGAGCACCTTCTGCCCCCTGTGTCAGCAGCACCTGCAAAGGAACCCCATTCCCAGACCCATGACCACACTGGTACCCGCTGGCCCTGGGTGGTGGGACAAGGGAGTCAGCACTTACCCCTGCACAGCTGTACCCAGAGGAGCAGCCACAGCGTCTGAGGAGACAGGAGTCCCTCTGTGCCCATCCTGAGCCTCCTGCCCTGATGGCACTTCCCTCTGTGCCGCACTCCCTGCCACAGCTCCAGGGACTCGTGGGACCAATGATGACGGGAGGGCAATATATCTCTGCAGATGCCCCCCAGTTACAGGAGGAGCCAATCGAAGCAGCAGCACCTTTTTAGACATTATCGGGAGCTATCTCCCCTCTGACACGGCCCAGTCCTCCAATGAACTTCTCCAGTGCCGTTCATGACCATATATGAAGGACGGCTCCGCTGCAGGTGTCACAGCACTGCCATGGTAGAACATCACAGGACAGGGCTGGCTGTAGTGGGGCAAACAGTTTTTTACTCCTTGAGCTCTGAGTGTGGACCAGGAGCACTGAGCATGTGCTGTGATAGGCACATCCAAGAGCCTGAGGTGAGAGTGTCCAGTCACCACGGTGCCATAAGACCCAGGGGGCTGGGACTGCACTGGGGCTGTGTCAGGAAGGGAAGGAAACAGCCCCTGTGACAGAGCCCGCTGTGCGGGGAGCAGCAGCTGGGAAAGGGCCTTAGCCCAGGGCAGAGCCCCATCCCAGGAGTGCTGGCTCGCCCACCACTCCCTGGAGAGCCCGCGGAAGGTCCCTCACAGGAGCTGGAGCTGGGACACGTCCCTGTCCTGGCAGCAGACGTGCAGCCAGGAGGCTCAGACGTGTCCCTGACTGTCAGCGAGTCACCGAGGGGCACAGAGCTGCAGCCTGCAGGTGCACAACCACAGCCCCCGTGCCCCCCGCCCCGTGGTGCCCGGCAGGAAGTCTGTGGTTTTCCTTCCTCCTGGCACTGTGCCCGGGCACATACCTGCGGTTGCCCCGAGACACCCCCAACCCGACGCTGCAGCCAGGGCTGCAGGGGCTGCTCCTTCAGCCCTCACAGGCACGGGCCGGGCAGCTCCTGTGCCTGCTGGTGACCCCGTGACAGCACATGGACGGTCGGCACCAAGCTCCATGGCAACGGGGTGTCACCGGTGACGTGAGCAGCACTCCTTCTATTGCCACTGCTGTGTGCTCATTGGTTACACTGACAGTGACCTCACACCCTCTACTGCCACTGCTGTGTGCTCATTGGTTACACTGACAGTGACCTCACACCCTCTACTTCCACTGCTGTGTGCTCATTGGTTACTGGACAGTGATCTCACACCTCTACTTCCACTGCTGTGTGCTCATTGGTTATACTGACAGTGACCTCACACCTCTACTGCCACTGCTGTGTGCTCATTGGTTATACTGACAGTGACCTCACACCTCTACTGCCATCACTGTGTGCTCATTGGTTACACTGACAGTGACCTCACACCCTCTACTGCCATGCTGTGTGCTCATTGGTTAACTAACAGTGACCTCACACCCTCTACTGCCACTGCTGTGTGCTCATTGGTTATACTGACAGTGACCTCACACCTTCTACTGCCATCACTGTGTGCTCATTGGTTACACTGACAGTGGCTGTGTATATATATGGTCTCCCATCCAAGCACTGACCGGACCCAACCCTGCTTAGCTTCCAGATCAGATGAGATGGATGTTCTAAGGGTGATGTGGCTGCATATATTATATATATGTATGTTCCTCAAGTATATTTCTGGTAGTACCCAAACTAAACCCTTTTTTCAAGGGCAGAGTAGAGGGACAGGTGATTCTCTCTGACCTACTGACCACCCCCTTCTAACCCCCCCAGGTACCATTGGCTTCCTGGCCACAAGGTCTCCCATCCAAGTACTAACCGGGCCCGACCCTGCTTAGCTTCCCCGATCAGCCATTCTCAGGGTTTATGGGTGTATATATTATATATATGATCCCCAAGTATATCCTGATAGTATCTGAACTAAACCCTTTATTCAAGGGCAGAGTAGAGGGGCAGGAGAACCTCTCTGACCCCCTTCTAACCCCACTCCAGGTACCATGGCTTCCTGGCCACAAGAGTCCAGTGCTGGCTCATGGTCACCCTGCTGTCTCCAGGACCCCCAGGTCCCTTTCCCCTACACTGCTCTCTAATAGGTCATTCCCCAACTTATACTGGAACCTGGGGTTGTTCCTGCCCAGATACGAGACTCTACTGAGACCCCAGGGACCTCACCAGCACAACCTGTTTGCTCTGTGCACATGTTGGGGTGACCCCATCTGGCAGCGTCCACCCAATCACTTGCTCACACCCCACCAGTGGGATTGGGCAGGAACTGGAAGGGCAGAAGCAAGAAAGAAAACCTCATGGGTCAAGATAAAGACAATTTAATAAGTGGAGAAATAGTTACTGACAGCAGGAGATACATATGCCCAGCCTGTCTCTGAGCAAAGGATGTTTTGAAGAACACACCTGCCTCCTCAGTTTTATTGCTGACCATGACGTCATATGGTGTGGAATATCCCTTTGGTCAGTTGGGGTCAGCTCTCCTGGCTTCATCCCCTCCAGCCTCTTGTCACCTCCAGCCTCCACACTGTTAGGGCAGCGTAAGAAACAGCGAAGGCCTTGAGGCTGTGCCAGTCCTGCTCAGCAGCTGCTACAACGTCAGTGTTGTCAGAGCTGTTCTGAGCACCATCAGCAGGGGTTGTGAAGAGGAAAATCAGCTCCATCCCAGCCAGTACCATCTTCAGCCCTTGTTCCACACCGTATGCACCCTGCTCAGGTCCTACAGAGTTCAGACATTGACATCCACCTGGGGCTGGCCCTTCCCCAGCCCTTGCCATGACATGCACACACTGGTTTGGCTGGTGTGGCTCAGGTGGACCAGGGCAGGTCCCAGCACTCCTGACTTCTCCCCTCACTCAGCCAGAGCAGTTGGGAACATTCAATCAGGTTATGAGCCTAAGGACAACGTGTCCCGTCCCAACAGATGGGATGAGGGATGAGTTAATCCTGACTCAACAGATGGGATGAAGAGGAAAGAGGAAAGAAGGAAGAGAGAGAGAGAAGAGGAAAACTAAGATATCAGAAAGAGAAAGGGAGAGAGAGATATCACAGATATCACCACCCTGCAGGTACATTGGCCCCGGGATGACTCCATGGGTCTCTATGGGTCTCTATGGTCTCTATGGGTGTCTATGGGTGTCTATGGGTCGTTATGGTCTCTGTGGTCTCTATGTGTCCCTGTGGGTCTCTATGGGTCCCTATGGGTCTCTATGGGTCTCTATGGTCTCTATGGGTCTCTATGGTCTCTATGGGTCTCTACGGTCCCTATGGGTCTCTATGGTCTCCATGGTTCTCTATGGATCGTTTGTGGTTTCTTCTGGTAGTTGTTTGTCAGGCAGATGGTTCATCTCTATCATCCCAATTAGGCCATGAGGCCTTTCACAGCAACACTGTTAATTGTCCTTATCTTCTGCCTCCATGACCATAAAATTTCAGGAAAGATAAGACGAAGTGTCATCTATCTCTTTCTCCCTAAGCAACAAAACCCAGACGTTTAAGGCATAACAAGGTCCTTGTTCTGCTAAGGATGGGGGGAGCTCTTCAAGGTTGTCACACAACGAAACCTGTTTATCACCTGCCTGCACCCCCCCGTTGGCCTTACAGGCGGCTGGGAGGCCCCACAACCAGGGGGGTGCCTCTGTTTGGCACCTCAACATCGAATTTGTGGTTCAGTGTTCATTGGCGAGTTCCTCTGCTTCACGTGGTCTATTTTGAGATCCCCTTTGGGTCTTTTCCATACTGTCCCCATGCACATGTTTTTCTGAAGCTGGCGTTTTCTCCTGATTTCTCATGTTCACAGACAGTTTCCCTGTGTCTTGCAGCACCGAGAGGAGCTCAGAGTGTGACCCAGTGATCCTGCAAGGCCCGTCCTGCTGGGCTGGGCTTGGATGTGGGGACCTTTCAGTCCAGCTCACAGGACTGGGCTTTTCTTTGTATGTTAAATGATTTGTGCTGAGGGTCCCTTGGTGGCCCCCTCGGGGAATCTTGGCCCTTGAGCGTGATCCAACTTGCCTGTGTCCTCCCCACCTTCTGGAAATTCCTCCCACCCCACACATCTGTGGGTGTTTCTGCACCTGATGACGTGGGGAATGTGTACCCATCCTTGTACTGTTCTTTCTATTCTCATTTAAAATCTACTTCTTCATTCCATTATGTCTTATTGGAGAAGGTGTTATCCATTTTATATGTACGTTATAATGGTTATGTATATTTAACTTCTCTGGTTTTATACATATCTATATATCTATGTACAAATATACTCACGTATAGAGGAACATATACATTTTAAATACCATATTTATTCATAAATAAAATGAAAAAAATAATAAAACAAAAATATTGGCTGCTCATGGCTTGACCAGGTGTACTCCTGCTGGGTAAAGAACTGGCTGGAGGGCTGGGCCTGAAGAGTTGTAGTGAAAGGAGTCAGATCCAGTTGGTGGCCGGTAACGAGTGGTGTCCCCAGGGTTCAGTATTGGGGCCAGTTCTGTTTAATCTCTTTATCAATGATCTGGATGAGGTGATCGAGTGCACACTTAGTTTGCAGATGACACCAAGTTGGGTGGAAGTATTGATGTGCTGGAGGGTGGGATGGCCATACAGAGGGATCTGGACTGGCTGGATCGATGGGCTAAAGCAGGGCTATCAAACTCATTTCACTGGGGGCCACATCAGCCTCATGGTTGCCTTCAAAGGACCGAATTTAATTTTAGGACTGTATAAATGTAGGAGTAGTAACATTTGTACAGTCCTAAAATTACATTCGGTCCTTTAAAAGAAACCATGAGATTGATGTGGCCACCGTTGAAAATGAGTTTGACAACCCTGGGCTAAGGCCAATTGTCTGAGGTACAACAAGGCCAAGTGCCGGGTCCTGTACTTGAGTCATAACAACCCCATGAACGCTACAGGCTGGGGAAGAGTGGCTGGGAAGCTGCCCGGTGGAAAGAGACTTGGGGGTGTTGGTGACAGCAGCTGAACATGAGCCAGTGTGTGCCCAGGTGGCCAAAAAGGCCACCAGCATCCTGATTGTATCAGGAATAGAGTGTCCAGCAGGACCAGGGCAGTGGTTGTGCTGAGGCTGCACCTCAAATCCTGTGGTCAGTTTTGGACCCATCACAATTGAGGCACTCGAGTGAGTTCAGAGAATGGAACGGAGCTGGGGAAGGGTCCGGAGCACAGGTTTGATTGTGGGTTGTGGGACATTGGAACAGGCTGCCCAGGGGAGTGGTGTAGTCATCCAGGTCAATCAACAAACTCTTCTCTACCATAAGTGTCATGTTCGATATAAAGCTGGAGACGCCTTTTCCAGTTAGTTCGTTCCCGTTTTCTGGATCCTTTCTTAGCTCTGTTTGACAGCTCCATTCCATTGGGAGTTCAGTGTTCATTCAGTTTTATGAAATTTTGCTGGTTTTCAGTTGGCCTTTGGGTGACTCTACCTTTTGCACTTGTACTTTCTCTTGCTGGGATCAGCTGTTCAGGACCAGGGTGCTCTGTTCTTTTGGGCTGCCTCTTCAGCACAACTGGAGTCATGTGGGGGATTGCACTGAATATCATATATTTTACTTTATGTAAATAGAAATAGTATATTATTATTAGTAGTGTGTTACTTTTATTATTTTTATTGTGTTATTATTATATTATATTATATTATTATTATGTCTTATTAATTTTTTGTCTAAACCCACAAGTTTCTCCCTTCCCATTCAGTTCTCTCCCTTATCCCACCTGGGGACTGGGAGCAGGATGTGAGCAGCTCTCATGGTCTTAGTTGGTGGGTGTGGTAAAACCATGACAAGAAAGGGTAGTAGTAGCTTCAGAAAACTTGAAAATCACTTTCCAAGATGACGCCTTTTATTTGATTTTATTTTACTGTTTTTGGTAGAGGGAACAGCATGAGGAAGGAAAACCATCAGAAACTGCAGCTCTGGAGGCCCAGAGTGGAGCTCAGGATAAAGAAATATCACTCTGAGCACAGTGCTGTGGTCATTCAGAAGGACTCTGGATCAGCCATGACTTTGTGTTTCCAGGAACAGCTGGTGAGGATGGAGAGACAGCAGCACAGGTGGGGACACACTGGGGGCAGAACAAGGTGGGGAAGTGCATGGGGTGTCTGCAGCCTGTGGGGAAACAGCCACAGGACTGGGACAGTGTGGATGGACTGTGGTGGAGATGGCCAAGGGCGCTGGCAAGGCTGGATGTCCCTAAAAGAGCCAAGGTCTTTGTACCCTTGGCTATGGCTGATGTCCCTGCCAGCGAGGCCTAAGAGGACACACATGGTTGTCATGGCCATGGCACCCCATTGCCTCCTTACACCCCCCACAGAGTGTCACACCATTGTCCTGCACTGGGCATCGCACTGCCCACAGCCCCAGGAAGAGCCCTGAGCCACACGTGAGGGACAGGATCTCCCTTCCTAGGGGCAGGGGCTCAAGGCTTGGCCATTGTCCTTCGTCAAACAAACCAAGGGCTTTCTCAGCATCAGAGCTGCTGCACTTTGCCTTTGCCTGATGCAATCACTGCCTCCAATTATCTGCTCTAACGAGTCCCTGGGGAGGCTTTGTCAGTAACAGCCCTCAGTGGGGCCCATTAATGCTTCAAGGTACTTTGGAGTTTGCTTCTGGCTTGGATTTCTTGAGCAGATTCTTCAGTCTGTCCTTGGTATCTGAGGTTCATGGACTCAGCACCAAATACACCATGGGGCTCATTAAAACACAGAAAGCCCTAACGAGTGATGTTTGTTTCTGTAATTTTCTTCACATCTTCCAGACTTGTAGAACTAACTGGAGAGGTTTCAATGGGACACTTGATGATGAAGATTTCAAAGAAGATTTAATAAAAGAGGGGTTTTCTTTCAAGGGTGTTTTCTGTCATTTTTCAGTGTGTAGAAGAAGCGACAGCAGCATTCTACACTGGGCATTGATCCCGAGGGTCTCCTGAAGACATCTGGACATGCAGGAGAACAGTCCCTTGAGGCTGGACACTGTATGGACAACCTGGCTCCTCACCCCCACCCCCAGTCTGCTGGTTCCCTCATTGGCCACCAGAGATTGCATCACTTTTCCTACATCAGACTTTTTCACTGAGCTCTGCAGGAGATGTTGCAGCTCCTGTGCACCAGCTCCACCTGCTCTCCTGTGCAAACACTGCACAGTTCAATAAACAGCATAACACTTTCCTCAGCTGTGTGTGAAAGCTGGATCTGATGAGGTCCAGTATCCACAAGGGACACCCACACAAGAACTGGTTTAGACAGAGAGACAGGAGATGATAGAAATAAACACAATGAACGTGTTGACTGCCATGTTAATTAGAGCTCTGAAGAATGGGGCAAGTTTGTAACTCCCTGAATCTCAAAGCTGAAACCAGACAGTTGAGAGGCCACTGAATGACCAAAGAGCAAGTGGAGGAGAAACCTGAGAACACTGGGAAGGGCCAACGTCCAGACAGTGCTGGAAAGTTGTCCTTGGACAGGGACATTTAATCAGCAGAGGTGGGAACTCCTGAATGATGAGGGAGATGAAATATTAGAGTGTTGGTAATAGAAGTAAGCAGGAAGACCAATATTTCTTCTCCAATCCTTAGTACACTTCACCATAATTCAAGTTTTGGCCTTTTATTTTTTTACATTAGCATGTTAAAAAAAAAAAAAAAACAAAAAAAACACAACCAAACCCACAAAAAAAAAAAAAAAAAAAAGCACACCAAAACAAACAAACAAAAAAAGCAACAATGAAAACAACAACAAAAAAAACCAACAATAAAAAAGTGCATGTTTCCAGACAGACATCAGTCACCAGTTGTATCACCACCTGAGTGGTGAAGGGTGGTGGAGGTTTCTGCATAGTGGGAAACAGCATGAGAAAGAAATAATGGCCCAAAGTGCAGCTGGGGAGGTCCAGGCTGGACATGAGCAGAAGGAATGTGATGGAAGGGCAGTGCTGTGGTGGAGCAGGTCAGCAGAGGGAGTCTGCATCAGCCCAAGGCTTTGTGCTTCAAGGACCAGCTGGGGAGGATGGAGAGAGCTCAGCAAAGGAAGGAAGATGCTCAGACAGGAGCAAGGTGGGCAGCAGGGGGGATGTCTCCAGCCTGCAGGGACAGAGGTGCAGGGGATGCCACAGCACAGGACAGGCTGTCGTGGAGATGATCACGGGATGTAAAGAGGCTGAAAGCCCCCACCAGACATGAGCTCCTTCTCCCCTTGGCTGTGGCTGTTGTCTGCACCTCCGATGCCTGTGAGGAGACACCTTGTCCTTGCAGCACAGGGGCCTCATGGCCTCCTTGTCCCCAGCCAGGAACCTGGGAGGTTTGGGACCATAGTCCTGCCCTTGGCCTTGCACAGCCCCACATCACACTGTCCCAGGAAGGGCCCTGGGCAATGTGGGAGGGACAGGATCTGACTTCTCAGGGGCTGGATGTCTGGGCTTGTCCTTTGGTTAACGAAACACATACAGGTTTACTCAGCAGCAGAGAGACCTTTGCTTTGCTTTTCCTGACCCGTCATCACTGCCTCCAGTTTTCTGCTCTGACCAGACCCCTGGGATGATTTCTCAGTTGTTTCCCTCAGTGGACCCATTAACATTACAAGAAGCTTTGGAGTTTGAATCTGACTTTGACTTCGTGAGAGGTTTCATCACCTTCCTCCAGGGTCTGAAGTTCATGGACTCAGCACCAAACCCACCAGAGGGGTCATTAAAGCGCCTTGGGCTGCTCCTGTGCTGCTGAGCTGGGCTGGGCTCCTGGGACACAGGGAGCTCATGGCAGCGGCAGTGCTGCAGAGAGACCGCTCTGCCCAGGAGCAGCTCCTCTGCACACGCAGCAAGGCTGAGGGCTCTGCCTGGGGATCTCAGGAGACGAGCAAGGCAGAGAGAGATTAAAGGTGGTCAGGACTGGGAGGATGACTGAGAGCTCACTGGAGGAGAAACCTTTGCAGCCCCTGCCATGGTAAGTCTCTGGGTGCAGGGCAGTGCAGCTGTAGCTCCTGGAGGCACCTCCTGAAACTGGCACAGGCACAGCTGGTGGGATCTGTAAGGACGGGGCGCTTGTCAGGCCATGTTGAACACTGTGAAGCCGGGTGAGCACCCAGGGGTGCCCAGGGCTGTCCTGCAGAGCAGGGTCCCTGCACCCCAGGGCTGTGCCGGGGCAGGGACTCTGCCGCCTGCCAGGGTCAGCGCTCAGCCTGCCCGGGGAGATCCCATGGCAGCAGCTGTGGGGGGAAGGAGCGACCCCCGGCAGGACAGGCAGGGAGCTTGTGGGGTTGAAGGGGGCTGTGTGGGTCAGGGCTGCTCAGAGCTCCAGATCCCCCATAGACATGGCAGAGGGGCCTTCTGAACAACCACAATGAGGCAGCAACAGCTGCCAGGGAAGGAGTCTGTGCTTTCAGTTTTCCACACTTGGTTGTCTGGGTGTGCAGTGGAGATGGGGATTTATTTCTCTCTTTGGAGAAGACACTGAGACCCCAGTTCTCGTTAGGATGTGTCTGAGCTGCTTTTGAGCCCCTGCACACACAGAGCTGCCCCTGGGCAGTGCCAGGAGGTGTGAGCAGGACAGAGCTGAGCACACAGCTGGTGGGACGGGGTCTGTGACACTGACAGGGAGCAGACCAGGGACAGACACACAGCTGCAGGCAGCACAGACATGGGCAGGGAGAGGGAGCTACAACCTGAAATGCTTGACACGGGATTCAGGACCCCCTGCCATCCCCTGCAGTGCAGACACGTTTCCCAGTGCAACCCCTAGTCTCCTCTCCTCCCCAGCAGACCCTCTGCCCCAAAGCCATGGGGTCCAGGTCACGAGTCTCCACCTCAGCAGCTGGACCTCCAGGTGAAGGGTTCCTGCAACGTGTTACACAAATAAGGTGCTAAAAGTACTTGCTCTCCAGTGTCATTATGTGAGTGGCAGCAACACAGCCGGGTCAGGAGAAGGTTCCACAGCATGCCCGTCTGCCTTTCTGTCCTTGCTTTATTTTCTGGTAGCACTGCAGTGTCCTTCCCTGTTTCTCCACCTGTCCCTGCTGCTCTTGCTCTCTGGGGTTGGGGTGGGAGTGTGGGTCAGTTTTTGTTCTGACACCAACATGGGGGTCTTGACCCAGAGGTGTGTTCATAGAAATTAGCTGTCGAAGCTGCATTTTAAACTGTGATGAACTGTTATTCAAACTTAGTAGAAAGAGAGAATGAGCTGAAACATCCCTTCATCAGGGAGGGGGTTTTCCATGTGAAACAGCCTGTTTATTTTCCTCAGAGAAGTCACCCCTAACATGTCACTGTCTTTCCTCCTTGCACAGGTGCTCATGCCCACAGGCAG